>QJNU01000136.1:0-95046 GCA_004154915.1 Monosporascus ibericus | reverse complement strand
ACCCCCCCCCCCCCCCGGCCCCGTTTATCAGATCTGCGCATTCAGTCCGCTACCCAGGTTCAAACTGGTGAATATAGCTGAGTCCAAGCGGACCCCTCACAGAACTACTGTAACATATAGCGGCTTGCTGCACTAAGGCAGGCATATTGGCTATTAGCAGACCTGTATTTCCAGGATCTCATTCTTTTCTTGAACGGCATCACTTCCAGACACGGCACAAGTCTCACGTGGTGTTACGGGACAGAGCAGCCGGCTATCGTAATATAGTAACTATTACGCCGCCGAACCTGGCGTTATGACAGGGTACCCGAGGGGCTAATCATTTATGGTTGTTGGAACAGATGCACCGGGAGCACCTCCACGATGGGAGAACTCGACTCAATATACGGCAGTTCCAGCAGTCCAGGCAGAATACCGAGGGCGCTCATGCCCCTTACCGTCGCTGGAGTAATAAGGTTCATACGAAGCGAAAAGACCCGTATCTCGTCATCTTGTGATCGATACCCCCGAAACCTAAGTTAGCCGGGTCGCGATTATTACGGGTCATCTATCTAGAAGACCCAGTTTCGCTCCTCCCAGAGAAGCTACCCCTAAAATCATTCCTTCTCCCAAAAGACGTCGACACCCTCGCGCTGAGGCACCCTGGAATCTCGCAAGCTTCAACTACCTGAAAAAGCAAATTAGTTTCCTCAGGAGGGCAGGGGTCCCAGACAGAACGTAAAGGTACGGACTAAAGGGTTCCCAGTCTACGCTCTCTCATGGATGGATTTCGTTGTCAGCTCAACCCATAGCAGACGCACTCGTGCACATATATTCCCTACACTACGGTCGCCATTGAGTCTGGTCTTGCTAGATCTATGTCTGTGGGACAGGCGCGGGAGAGATCCCTTGCCGGGGCTTATGTACTCACCGAGAGGTCGTAGGACCTTGCTTATCTGAGCATCTTCTGACGTAAATCGCAGAGCATGAATAAATATAGCAGAGAGAAAACGCTGTTGTCGTGAATGTCATAGAGCAGGGCGAGGCTTGCAGTTTATTATTCGGATGTGGCAATACTACCATTTAGCATATCTTACTTTCTTGGGCGCCTCTTGCCAGCTCCGCCTCCAGCGTCTGAAAGTGTAATGCAAGCCTTATCCATGGCCAGTCTCGTTGAGAACCACGGTTTTGCTAAGCGAAGGCATATATAGTCATTCGAACGGTAGTCAATAGTGGCAAAAAAGAGGCGTAGGCAGGTGGTAGATTATGATGCAGGTCGTTGCAGCTTGTTAATCTAAAACTGAGATGGTGGCTGACCTGTGGGACTGCTCTCACAGTGCATTTACAATTCTAACCCTACCATCTTACACGGTTTCCACATAATGGGGTTCTCTGTGCGAAGCACAGTACCTACAAGTAGAGGTTGCCCTACCAGCTACGGAGTTACACGATAAGCTCGAGAACATCATCTTATGCGACAGTTCCGCTTTCCGACTCGCCAATCGCGAGATGACTGCCGAATGGCTGCCGTGTAATTTCCAGGTGGATACAGGGGGCCTTGGTCTGTCACTTTCGGGACGGGAGCGCCTATGGATAGATAAGACAACATCATCCGCCCCCGGCCAGCGCTAGAGCCATGGCAAGCCCGAAAAGGCCCAAGGAGGCTTCGGGTCCATCGACTATCGTATATGTCACCAATAGTTAGGGCACCTACCTCTGCTTTCCCAAGTGGTCCTTGATCGATATTAGTGATGAAGTTCTGCCCACTGATCAGAGTCTCGCGACGGGTTTAGCTCAGGGACTTGATTCTCTAGTGCCGCGCCACTATACCTTAGGCATCTCCGAGTTTCTTCGGATTAAAGAGATGAGTTTACGCCTTACTACAGTGACGGCACGCAACCGCGAAGTAGGAGCAGGGGGAAATGGGCGATCCCCTTCCCAGGGTCAAGATCTTCGAAATTGCGTTATAGGGTGATGCACTACTACCTACCTCTATTTCTGGTAGACATGTTGGCTTCCTGCAGGAAATCCTGGGCTTCCCTCGATTGGCTATGAGCCTTGCAGGAGAATCCTACCACCAGCTTGATTGAGTGAGTACCTTACAGTCTCACAGAGTCCACATCTCTGGAAACATCCGAAACGGCAGCAAACGCGGTAATGGCCAAGCGTTTCATGCGGATCACCTACTGCGACCTTTCCATCTGCGGACAAACTGGGAGAGCTTATAGTGGGCCTTCATGGTCTCCCAGCCTCTCAGGGCTTGCAATTTCTGCTGAACGGCAGGGATGATGATGGATGATTGGTTTATTCTTGGGCGGTTTCCTGCACTAGCCTTGTCATTGTTTCTACCCTTTCCGGGGTCTTCCATCTCCTCCAGCGACTCTGTCCATAATGCTTTTGTTCTTTTTCTTTTATAGCGTTTTTGGTCTTCGTATCATTCCTTGTGCTGTGGTCATGTTGGAGGCGTGCTGAAGAGCTCATCCTAGTATCTTTCAATGTTATACTCCCCCGCAGCCTCTTAATTCTAACGCGATCACGTCGGGACGAGAGGTGCGGAGTTCCGAGACTACGGAGGACGTGTAACGGATTCGAACGGCATTGTGGTTCTTTTCCTCGTCTTTCTGGATCATCTCTTGTCAACAATTGGTATCTGGCCCTAATAACTTTACATTTATGGATCGCCCAGCCTTTTCCCGGGCAGTCTGTATACGATGAGGTTATATGCCGTCGCAACGAGTCAGTCAAGATGCCAATAGACCAATTTACACCACACGGCCAGCCACAATCCAATGGCGACCCGGGCTCCGTGCAGTCCTACCCTGGGGGGTTCGATGGCGAGAGGGGAAGATTTGGCGCCGGACGCGCGCGGTTACCAAGATCCAAGTCAACATCCAATATTTTGGATGCCGTAAACGTGCCGCCGAGAACGACCAGGGATGAACCACGAGATGCTGCTGGTGAACGGCTCGACAGAGCCAATTTACGCGCCCTAGCCGAGTTCCTCCGCACAACGGCGCCGCCTTACGGCCCCGTCTTACGGCAAGATGATGAATGCTTCGGATCAACCGGCTCTCGAGCCAATAGAAAGCTCATACCTCAGTCGCTACGGCGGGGAAAGTGGATGAGGTCGCGGGCTCAGTCATTGCAAACACAGCTCCCCAAGAATGCTATCCCCGGGACTACGACCGCCGGACACCGACATATCGCTATATCAACTCCAGATTTAGATGACGGTCACGAGGGATGGTCCAGATCACAATATCAAGATCTCGCTCCTGGCGCTTCAGCGGCGGGGCGAGTGAACTCAAGCGATTGGCGGGGAAGGACTTCATCCCGAGGAGCAATCTCGAGTGACGGGCAGAGTCAAACCTCAGTAGGCCATCTGAGAAAATCATCCTCGATCTCATCTATCTCATCATTCATGTCGTCGTTGAGCGGAGGAGCCAAATATGAAATGAACATGTTGAGCCTGTCCGCAGTGAGGCCTTCAACGACCAGGCCTGCTCTGAAACCTGTCGAGGAGTGTGGCGAAACGTATCAAAACGGTCAATATGTGGCGCGGAATAGTACCGCAACATATACCGTGGACGAACAATCTCACCCCCAGTCCTCTCCGATATATAGCAAAAGATCTCAGTCAGCGCATTCTAGCAATACCGATTTCTCTTCGGAGCAGCCCACGACCGGCTTCGAGTTCCCCGCGATAGCCACGACCAACCAAAGGCATGAGCCGAGCCCTTCGCCCACGCCACCCATATCCTTGCATCATAGGAGACAGTTGTCCAAGATGACGAAGGGTTCTCCGGATTTTGGTTCTTTAGGTCTACTTCACGATTTCCCAAAGCAGCCTGCTGATCTCGTCGTTAAGCCCGCCCTAGCAGTACCTAATGCAAAGATCTTACCCGAATCGCCTGGGTTTCCCAATATGTTGGCCGAAATAACTTTTCCTTCCCCTCCCATGACTGCCCTCCCATCAACGCGAGCCGAGAACGCAGGCTTCCCAGCGCCGTCTGGTGCTGCTTCTCCTGTTGTACCCCCTCTGCCATCTCAGACGCCGACGTGTCCTTCACAATCTCGCACAGCTAGTAAAAGGGCGTGTGCCAATACATTCGCCTCCTCTACGTCTCTAAATGAGATGGTAATGCACCGTAACCAACAGACTATTCAACATGCTGAACTAGGCAATAAGCCGCGAACGCCTGATGTGCCTGGAAGTCCTCTCAGCACCAGCAGTTGGCCAGATGTTCGTGCGCTGAGAGAGGGATTTGAGCCGCAGGCGGCGGCGCGACAGGCCTATGAGCCGGCAAAATATGATCAAACGCTGGGAAGACGCTCAGATGACTTGACAGTTACCGCCAAGGCTCAAGATCCCGAGTCATTTGGACGTTATATTGCTCAGGAAACAAGACCCCAGAGGCAATCTACATCCAGCAATGCTACGGAAACCACGGACACGTATTGTCTGTCTGCCGCTACGAGCGACTCTGCCCGGTTGTCAAACAGAAGTGATGTTACTACCACCACTTCCATTATGGCTAAAGATACGCTTTGGAGCCAGGTGTCGCCGTCAAACCGCGAGTCTTCAGCATCTATTTGTCTACTACCTATCATGGGAGCGGAGAAGGTGCAGCGCGCAGAGAGTCCAACATTAAGTAAGGCGGAGAGCGTAGTTGAAGAAACTAGACCGAGTCTAGAAATGAGTTCGGTTAGTAGTACGAGACCAGAATCACTGGCGAGCCCAAACACCCCGATTTCGGCTACATCCATGGAAAGCCAGGACGATGAGGGCCTTCAGTCACCGGGTATCACGGCACAGCGCATGGCACGCAAGGCAAAAGTTCACGAATACAAGCAACGAGATCTCAATGCTGTTCGAATTAGTACTTGTTCGTCTGGGCCGCCACGACGCATTTCACAAGATGCGTCCATGGACTCCCCAGTTCTAGGATGGTTTCCTCAAGAGCTTGCGCGCCGCCACTCTAAGCAACTGTCCTTACAGAATCACTCGCCGCTAGCGCAAACGGCCCTGAGGCTCTTACCAGATTCATCTACCGGCTCTACCTTGGAGAATGCGCAAGGTGAACAAGGGTTCCAAGCTCCGAATGAGAGATCGATTGCACGGCCTGCCAACCAAGGCGACGAGCTCGCGGCGGTTACTGCTGCATCCCAACCACCCCTTAAGAGCAGTAGCTGGGCCATATCATCCATTATGGTCTCGGCGACAATGTTGGACGGAGACCTCATCCCCCCTTCCAAGAACGAGCTGGTAATGTCTCCCGTCATGGAAGTTGTCAACATTGATCCACTCTCAGAGCCCAAGGAGTCCAATCCTAGACCATTATCCCAGCATCTATCCACTTTACTACTCCTAGAGTCTTCAGCACCTCCTCAACAAGCTCCAAGAGCCAGCCTCAGCCTGAGGCCGCAGCTTACGGGCAGAACTCACTCAAAATCCCACTCGAGGTCGAAACCTACGCCGATCACGATAACCCGGAACCCCAAGACGGGCGCGCTTGAGCGCACTATAACACCTCCGAAAACGATACATACGCTAGTTCCCTCACCGCCAACCTCGTCCGATCTCCCGTCATCTAGGCGGTGGAGTCTTCCTGTACGGCCATTCACGTCTGTTTTACCACGTAGGTCATGGGAACGGACGCCTTCTTCACTTGCTGCCCTGCCAACCGTGCCGCAGGCCGCGCAGGCCGAGCAAGCCCAGGATGCCGAGCAAACAGAGGAAGTCGAGGAAGAAGAGCCGGAGAGGGACCCAGCCCAGGAGAGCAAAAGGCGACGCGAAATCATCAAGGAGCGTCTCCAGCGAAAAAAGGAGGAGAAGGATAGAGAGATTGCCAACATAGTCGCCAGGACAGTAGCCCCAACCCCCACACAGATATACGACGACGAGGACCAGTCTCCGGAGCCCGACGAGAATGACGGTTTGCAGGACATCGAGCGGCGACTGCAGCGGCTACAGAGGAACGGCGACGCCTGGCTCCGGGTCATGGGCCCGCTTCTGGAGAACATGTCCAAGACGCTTGAGGCAATGCGTCCAGGAGGCCGGGTCTCCACTTCTAGCGACCTCAGGATGTCCGAGTTCTCCATCGACATGGAGGCCGAAGCGCGGCGTTTCTCACTGGTGAACCAGAGGGCGCCGTCGATGAAGAAGTCGGCGGCTCGGCAGGTCCCGTCCACGCACAACCGCAGCCCGAAACAGCAGCAGTCTCCATCACCCGGGGCCGGCGGTGATGGCAAGGAGAAGCGGATCGGCCGCGGCCGGAGCTCCTCGAAGCTTGGACGTTTGCATCAACAACTCGACAAGCTGACGAGGATGTCCGAGGACGGCGCCAAGGAAAAAGAAGCCGCGAAGGGCGCCGGCGGCCTCCTGGCGCCGCCGTCGCCACAGACAACCTCGACGCGGCCGGCGACGCCGCGCACGCTGCAGGAGCACGAGTTCGAGGTCCAGATGGCGATCCGCCGACGCATCAAGAAGCAGGAGGAAGAGTTTGACGTGCTGATGCACAGGTGGGGCGTGCCGTCGCCCCGCAGCCGCCAGGGATCGGGGTCGTCCGCCGCCAACCACAATAACGACAAAAGTCTGTCCGAGGCGGAGTCTTCGCGGGGAGGCCCCCCCAAGAGTGCACGGGCGATGGACGACAGTGACGCGGAGGCGTTTATGGACCCCGCCCTAAGGGAGATGAGGCGAAAGACCCGGGCCAGGGATGCGGGCCTCGAAGTGCCGTCCGGCGACTGGAGGCGCAGGAGCAGGAGCAACAGCGATCTCGGCGCCGGCAGCGGCGGTGGTCGGGAGATGTGACGAGCGTAGAGACACTCATCGGGACCTGAGCAATGAGATCAATTAGACGGGGTGGTTTAGGGGTTGGAGAGTTGGTAGATGCCCCGATGCGTATGCCGATACCCCTTCATAGAACTTTTTGTTCATTCGCTTTTCCTTCTCATTCGTGTGCATCTTTAGCGATCTCCTTATCTTAAGATCCCCCCTATACTATCATGGATATTAATGTCTCGTCGGGAAACGATGAGAGCTTCTTGATTTAGCTTCCCATGTACCCTTGCAAATGCGCAAGAGCACTTCCGACACACGCAGACATGCCATGAAGCTAGCATATGCATGGTCCTGACCGCTGAATCGGCAGAGAGGAAGAATACAACCTATTAAGTACGACTATTGTTCAAGCACGAATTATATTGACAGTGAATGTAGCGTCTAAGAATTCGGGCAAAAATGTTAGCACATTCGAAGAACCGACAAGCAAGTCGAAGGCACCGAAGACAAAGAAACCCGCAACCGCATACCAACACTCGCTTACCCATGCTATTCACGTTAGGTTGATGGCGCAGACTGTCGGAACGATGTTATAAGCAGCCACCTCTGTTGTTAAATACCGACGCTTGCCGTCCGTCTGAATTCCTGGCCACAGACTTTCCCACGCAGTCTATATAGGTGCAGGCACTCTCTCCACGCCTACCTTATCCCGTCCCATCGGCATACGCCTAGGTATCTTCTGGCCTTAATGCTAACACCACCGCTTGACAATCAACTTGGAGATATAAAGTAACGCCTCATCATGGAGCACATGTGATGCCGCTCTCTGGTACTACGGTGCAAGCACCACGACGACCAACCTGTCGCGTCTCCAGAATAAAGTGCTTACGTGCGAGGGGAAGTTAGATTCTTCTTTGGGAAACACTACAAGACATACGAAGACACCGACAGCCTAAACGTAGACGATGTCGTCTTCGGGCAGCCCCAAGGCTTTCCGCTGATCGAAATCATCCTCAGAAGTGGCTAGCCCTCACCGTCGGTCGCGCCAAAATGCCGGAAAACTGCGAGCTATCCAGTGAAAGCCTGAAGCTACAGAAACAAGCGCTGAAAGATTGCGAGCTATTCGGCCGAAATTTCAAGGAAGGGAAGCTGAAGCATTGTGCCCTGGTGGTCGAAGACGGTCACCACTCTGCTCTCTTCACCGGAAGCCAGCCCCTCTATGTCCGGTACGGCGACTCCCTCGCCAGCAGGTCGGCGGATCTTGAGCCCGACGACCCAAACTCGATGGCTCTACAATCAAAAGGGTCGGTAGAGAAGACAGAAGGGTCAGCCGATGCGGAGCATGTGTGATTCGTAAGCGGCCCGACCACAGAGAGATCGGTCTAGGTCACTGATGTGAGTGTCAAGGGTAACGAGACGGGGGTTTCTTGCCATCAGTGAATGAATTAGGATCGTCATGGCTCGCTATTTAAGGTCTTAAAAGGAAAAAAAAAATCGCATTGCTACAGGGTCAAGGCGCCTGCATGGAAAGGTCTGGGATATGGTGTTGATGTCTGTAAGGTCTATGTAAGGAGGCCTCAGATCCCCAGGTGGATAGGTGTTCTCCATCCACCTTCAATACACTCGTTAGACTCCTGGACACCCGCTATCAACCTCTCGCACATTTTCTGCATCGGAAGTATGTGAAAAGGATGTACAATAGAGACGGACTACCATATGAGCGACGGACGGCATCCATCAGGATGGAGACGGCTAGGGAGCCAAAAGCTATTTCTTTGTCCTAGATAATTTTCTTCGTTTGTTGACGAGTTCAACTGCTGACTAGCAGGCATTCCTTGTCCGGTTAACCCTTAAGTGATCTTGTGCACAGCGTAGCTTAAGCTCTATAATCAACTCAACTCAGCGATTGAATGATAGAGCAGCACGCTGGTATCTGAGTTTGGGTTTAAACTGCTGTGTCATTTTATCCTTAGCCGTCAGTATTATCAATTCGTGTCTCTGGAGGCTAGTGAGTCTCCGTTCGTCTTAAGGTTGGGTCTCCTATCGAATCCCTCGACGACGGGTAAGCACAGCTAGATATATAAGTAAAATATTAGTACTACCTTAACCGTACACAAAAGCCAAAGAAACACATATCAATAAATAAGAGCCAATGGCACTAGTGATGAGATTCGTAAGTACCTATCTTACTTTGCTAGTCGAAACATGATTCTTAGAATCGATATGGTTGAAAGGAGTGTTGGTGTTCGCATATTCAAACCAACGGCCAGTATAAAGAGCTTCTCTCTCTCTTGAACTGTTGGAATAGCTATAAAAATCATACTGCAGACTTTATATGAATGCTGGGTTGTATTACAGACATGTAAGTAGCACATAGACCGCGCTCGCAGCCTCCTATCTACCAAACATCCCTACCACCATCCATGATACTTGGCCAGATCCCTTCCAGAACACCAACCTACAGCCCAATAAGCCATAGACGAGAAGGGTCACGCGACAATGAGCATCGCCAAATTTCTCGCCCGAGCCTCCCCCAAGCTATCCACAGGAACGGTGGGAGACCCTCGTGAAATTCCTCGGCAGTCCACTGACCGCGGCCAAACGCTTCAATGCGGAAGGCGCCATCCGGACCGTCTTCCGGAAATGGTGGATTGAGATAAAGGGAGACTGGGAGGCCGTATCGATTTCCCGGAGCTCGTTGGGCAACATGCCCTCGATCGCGCTCACGGTCGCGGAGGGCCTCCTTCTGGCCGGCGACGAGGGCGGCATGGATGGAGGGACAAATGCGTAGAGTCCGGATGGCTCATGCTCGGGACGGAAGCGAATGTGTGCAAGACACTGGTTTCATTGGGCTGCTGCGTGGCCCTCGTGTCCGGAGGCGACGTCAAGCGAGTTGTGTACGCGGCGGCAGAGAGCGACATTCTTTACTGCTAATATCCCGTACCAGCGGGCAGTTGCGATTACCATCCACAAGAGGGGATATCCGAGAGGAATTCAGTGGCCATTGGGTTCTAGGAGGGCGGGGGCGACTAGCATTGTGTTCAGTGTTACGGCAAGACTGGGGAACATAGATGGTAAAGGCGAATTAAATGTGTAGGGGGTACGAATCAGCAGCAGTCCCATGTCAAGGGTAGCTCTCGGGCGGAAGAAGCGACTTGCTGTATTAAAAGAGGCGATCCTTGAGTACGGTTCTCTGCGCTGTGTAGCTTCAGACTCCTAAACAGTTATCTCATGCTGGAAAGACAATCACTCCAGAATGACAGAAATGACGGCAGGTAGCCTAGCTCTAGGGAATGGGCTTATTAGGGAAAGAAACATCATATACTAAGGGTAGCATCCGGGTACAAGCGTCCGCGCAAGGACGAACACACCGGTAAGCGCCGAAACAGGTAGCTATCAGACCCCGTTGTATTGAGTATCCGTCACGGTGGAATGCGAGACCTGAATGTAAGACAACGGGTAACTGAGACAAGAGCAAGACGCTTACTTCGACATCATACCTCAAGACACCACCTGGTCGGGAACGCAGTATTTACAACATGTCAAGAACACCCACTTTATTGTTCAAAAATTTTGGCCTTGACCCTAGATACACGGAACGAAGAAAAGAAGATATATGATTGGATACATGTATCCTAAAAGCCGCCGCGGATACAGCGTACTCTCCGAAAAAGATCACCACGTGGCCTGGCCAGGTCGGGCCCGGCGCCGGCCCGGACCCGCTCCCTCAACCCCAAAGGTAGCCATCCACGTTCCCCAAACCCCAAGAACGCCTCCTCGTCGCTGACGCTCAAGAAGATTGCAAACAAAGGAAATGACATCCGATGCAGGAGAGCTGGAGAAAGGCCTGAGCCCGTAAACAGACGAGAGGTCGGAACTGAATCCAAAAAAAGTCTATGGTTTCATGTGCCGTTGTTACGGATGCTAGCTTGCTGCTGAAGTCGTTGGTTTGTCATCAGTAGGTCGTCATCGTTAGGGCTTGGCGGGTCTTTGTACAATTGTCCAGAGTGAGGTATGATGAGCCGCTAGGGTCAGATCATTTACTTGCGGGCGGGGACAGCGGGATAGGTGGGGTAAGTGGGATAGTCCGCGACAGGCTCCGGGGTCGAAGTAGTGCCCTGGGTGCTGGAGCTGACAGTGGCGCTAGAGTTGGGACTGACAGCAGTGCTAGAGCTGACAACGGCGCTGGAGCTGGCGCTCATGGTAGAACTGGAAACAGGCATGCCAGGGTAGGTTGGGACACCCTCAGTGGCAGAGGTGCTAGAGCTGGGGCTGACGCCCGCGCTGGAGCTGCCGGTGGGGCTGACGTCGACGCTGGAGCTGACAATGGCGCTGTAGGTGGAGCTAGTCGGGACAGTGCCGTTGCCAGAGGGGCCGGCGGTGGGATAAGGCACAGGGACGACAGTGGCAGTAACCTCAACGACTTCTTCCTCTCCGTCCTCCTCTCCCTCTACAACCTCTTCTTGCTCAGGGCACTCATCAGCGTCCTCTCCATCCTCAGCATCCTTATCGCCCTCGGCATCTTCACCATCTTCGGGGGCGGGGGTGACGTCCTCGTCGTCCTCCTCAGAAGGGACGGTACCAGTTGGGTAAGGCTCCTCGGTGACCGCCTTGACGCCAGTGGAAGTGGAAGTGGGAACAGGAGCAGTGACGTAGACGGTGCTGGCAGGCATGGTCTCAGTGACGGTGACGGTGGTAGCTGGGGGGCATTCACAGGCGCCTCCGTCAGAGCCCTCACTGGAGCCCTCATCGGAAGTCTCGGGACCCTCCGGGCTGGCGGTCTCAGTCTCACCAGGAACAGTCACAGTACGGGTGCCAGTGGAGGTCGAAGTGATGGTGGTCGTATCCTCAACGCTGGTGCCAGCGTCGGGATAATCGGCGCCAGGTGGGGGCATAGTGACAGTAATCTGAGAAGTGTAGGTGGAGCGGACCGTGGTCACGAGCACGGACTTGGAGCTCTCCGGACCAACGGTGACGCTCAATGTCTCCTCGACGACACCAGTGGTCTGGCTAACAACGACACCTCCGGTATTCTCACCGGTAGGAGAGGGGACATCCTGAGTGGGATAGTTGACAACACCTTCAGTAGTCGGAGAGACATCGCCGGTAGTGCCAGGAGCGGGCGTCGTAGTAAGAGTGCTGGTCTTACCGGTGATCTTACCACTAGAGTGGTCACCGATGACGGAGCTCGCGATCCCTTCGGCCTCCGTCACGGGGCAGACGGTGGTGGTCAGGTCAACGACCTCGGTAACGACTGCCTCGGTCCCGTTCTTAATCGGGCAGTTGGTAATAGTAGGGGCGCAGGAAGTGATAGTGTGGACTTGAGTAACCTCGACGGTCAGTGTGGTGGAGGGATATGCCGTCGTTGCATTCCGCGCATAGAAGGTGTGGAAGTGACGCGGGTGGTGATACTCGGCCGAGGCCAGGCCGCTAAGGAGGCCAAAAGCAATCGACGTGGACTTCATCTTGACCCAGATAGTGGTTATTCTTGTATAATATGTTCGAGTGGTCTTGTCTAACAGGTTCTCCTAGACCGCTTCTGATCTTTTGATATATAAATGTACTTCGCCGCCTATCTCTTGAAACGAGTGTGGTTGTTCACTGCGAAATACAGTTCCGTGATAATCTGCGAGATACTGTAGTTCAGAAAAGAGTGTGATTCGACAACTGACTTTGCAGTATGAACAGAAAAGATCGGCGACGATGATGTCAAATGAGAGACTGGAGATCAACTCGAAGGAGTGGAAGACACTTGCGCAAGGGAAGAAGAGAGAAGAAAAGCAGAGCACATTCCCGGTTCGGGGGATTGTTCCGTTTTTTACATGTCGGTCAGTTGTAGCGCCCTCCTGGTCGAGGCCAATCAAATTTGGAAGACCCTTGTACGGAGTAAAACACACAGCCTCCACACGCCTAAGGAGAGAGGCCTCGATCAATTTCCAAGGACTGGCTTAGCTCCACTAGGCGGCGCCAGAACCGAGATCATCCTCAACCAGGGTATCACACCCTTGCCTTCAGCTCTTTGTGAAATAAGCTGTGAAAAGCTTGGCCACGAGTGCATGAAGTCGAGTCAGGAAAGAGAACAAATTTGGAACGTTTGAAGGTCAATTCGCTACTTGGGCACCCCTGAGCCCCGCTCACATATAGCAGCATCCCTGCTATTATAATACGGCATACAGCATCAACGCAGGTACGGCGTCGTGGGGCCAATGAAAGCGCGACGAATGTTAAAGCCAAGATTTCCGCGGTGTTTTCGAGAACCAGTAAGAACGGCTACACCCCGTACTGCACACCTCTGGCGCCATCTGGGAGCGCTGCAACGAACTTTGGGGGGGCAGACCAGTCCCACATCAGAAATGAAGAGTTGGATTCGTTGATGGGAAGCCTGATCAACTTGGATACTACAGTATGATTGACAGTCTGAGAGCCTGCTATGCGTTGCGGCTGGTGACCTCAGCTCCATCGCTTGCGAAATATTAAAAGAGGGTTGATGGCTTGCATTTTTAGCGCAACCGTTTAATGAGAGGCGTAGGATTTTGAGAAGACTAATGGAGCTTATGAGGTGGTTCTTGCGCGGAGGATTCCAAGAGGTTTGTATTCCGTAACTACAACCCGAGTCCCGCTTACGACTCCTGCACGAGGACGGGTCGTTGGAAGTATGCAATTGTCCACACAGAGACAACATTGCGAAAGGAAGCCGGATCTCAAGTTTCCTCGCCCAGAATTCTAGGCGACGGCGGAGCGAGCCGATTCGAGCGAGGGAAGAGTCTGTGAGTCAATAACCCGATAATTCGCTGCAGCTAACACTCCCAACGGAGGGCCAGGATAGGGGGGACACAGAAAGAGTCGGGACAATCTTCCCCATGCTGGATACGGAGAGTTGTCCCGATAATAGAAAAGGTGCCACGTTTTTTCCTATTACGGGACATGTGAGACACTGTTTCCTTTGCACGAGAAACGTTTCAGGCACGAGCGTTTTATGGTGTTTCGGGCATCGCAAAAACATGATCAAATGGGCGATGGTTCCGAATTACAACCTCGGTGGCACTCGGGCAATCGCCCTTGAGGCTGAAAGGGATCACAAACATCGTACGAACGGCTTCCATTGGTAGAATATCGCAGATGATACGTGAATTAAAACATGAGTAACCAGTCAAACAAGGTGATACGTGCAATTCCCCTGTGTAGGTCGGCCCAGGCAAAACCAGGTGAAGCAGGGAAGAAAGACATGAGTGGGACGAGAACCCGAAGAAGCAAACTGAACGAGGCGGCATGCGATCCCGCAATGCGGCTTTGCCTTAGCCGAAAAAGAAAGAGGGACGGGGGAGCGGTCAGGGTTTCACCTTTTTTAGCGTCGATAAATGATTCGCCCCAGCGGTCGGAATTCTAGCGTTTCTGTGGTACCGTGTCTTTGGGAAAGATACGGTACGATATCGTACAATGCTTTCCTTAAACCCCCTGTTTCCCAGATGCCAACACCTTAAAGATGCTTATTAATATCCAGCGTTCAGCGGCCATCGGGTCACTGAGTAATTGTTATTTATAAACCGCCACATTATTCCGCTCGGAGGTACCGTACCTTTCAAAAGATATGGTATGATACCGATACGATACGTGCACGATACGTTTCTTTTCGTGATACATACGAAACCCTGTCGGAATCGATAAAGGAGGCGGCCGCCAGCCCCGCTGCAATCCCCAACGTCCAATGCGGGCCTGGGGGTCCATATAACCTCCAAAATAATAAAATTGACAAAGGATCCCAACGGCTGACCGGCGACATGCGCCGCCCAGCCCTTTCGTATACTATGTACAGA
Organism: Monosporascus ibericus; assembly: GCA_004154915.1. Taxonomy (NCBI): domain Eukaryota; kingdom Fungi; phylum Ascomycota; class Sordariomycetes; order Xylariales; genus Monosporascus; species Monosporascus ibericus. The sequence continues at coordinate 80,469 of QJNU01000136.1, read as the reverse complement.
GGGCTGTCGAGACCATGATGACACACCTTAGTATCTGCCCGGATGCCAGAAGATCACACTGTAGCCGGTAGCGACAATGGCACCAGCATAAACTAGCAGTGTACCCCATAAACCGTCGATTTGGTGCTATTCGACTGAGTGCGAAACTTTTATTTATTCCAGAGTTAGACCAAAATGCAGTTACCAGTTATTACTTGACCTTCTGCCACCCGGGCAGATACAGGATCGCGTCATCCTGAAAGGATCAACCTTTAGAAGAACCGTTACACAGAGCGCGGGTGAGCACCGCTCTGTGCCCGCGTCTCCCCTGCGGAAATCACATCATGGATCCAGCCTCATCCAGCCGTCTCAGAATTGATTAACAGATCCACCATCACCGCCTAGAACGCCGAACTGTAATAATGCGTATATTAAACTTAAATCACCCAAATCTCTACTGTAGGTATGAACGTACGAGAGCCCTCCCTGCTTACCTCCCTCTTTCTAAGGTGATGGTCTGGCTCTCGACTGGGGGATCCCGTCCTTCGATCAGATCACAGAACATCCGGTCTTCCACCTGGGCCCGTTCTAAAGAATTGCCCTTATCCCGTACCGCACTCGTTGGCGAAGCCGCCGGGGCGGCAGATGCCTCGGCGTCGTTCCTGATAAGGCGTCTGCTTATCCCAATCCAGTCTTATCATATTACCATTAATTGCCCGACTCCACATTTGAAAGGTTATATCCGCGACGCATTGGCTGGAAATACCTTTCTAGCCCATGTTGAGAAACGACCAATCTTTCACTCGCAGTCACCAGAAACAGATTGATTTCAGTTCTCAGGTAATGTTTAACAAAGCCCCTTTCATCTGAGTGATCAAATTAAACCTCGCTCGTCAAATGCCCGGTTGAATCGGGCTAACCGCTCACACATATTTACACTACCTCACCACGTTTGTGGATGAAGTCAGATGCCACATAAACGCCAGCCGCCCCCGGGGTCCCGTTGAGGGACCCTCTTGATATCATATCCGTTATATGCTCGCTAATGTGTTGAATGCTCCCATATCCTTACCAGTCTTCCCTGTGAGAACTTTTGATATACCATGCCTCTGAAACGCCGATGTTGAAATCGAAGTAAAACGCCCCTGCTCGGGCAAAAGCAACATATGCAGCTTGAAAAAAAATTGACAGACAACACAAAGTAGGCGCATTGCAAACAGTCTACTTGCTGTATTTAGCGCGGAAGAACTTGGCGGCATTGACCATGTTGGTCAGAGCCTCCTTGGTCTCCTTCCACTGACGGGTCTTGAGACCACAGTCAGGGTCGATCCACAGCTGATCAGGCTTCAGGTATTGCAACATCTCTTCGATGCGATCCTTGATCTCCTGCTCGCTGGGGACACGAGGCGAGTGGATGTCATAGACACCAGGGCCGATGTGGCGCGGATAGGCCGCATCGACGAACACGCTCAGAAGCTTAGCGTCCGACTTGCTGTTCTCAATCGAGAGCACATCGGCGTCAAGGGCCGCGATGGCATGGAAAAAATCCTGGAACTCGGAGTAGCAGAAGTGGGAGTGGATCTGAGTAGAGTCCTCCACGCCGACCGTAGCGAGCTTGAAAGCCTTGACAGCCCAGTCAAGGTAAGCATCGCGCTCCTTGCCAGCTCGCAGAGGAAGACCCTCGCGGAGAGCGGGCTCATCGACCTGGATGACGTCGACGCCAGCCTTCTCCAGGTCGACTACCTCGTCACGCAGAGCCAGAGCAAGCTGCTCGGCTTGCACTGACTGGTGCACATCGTCACGAGGGAATGACCAACGCAGGCAGGTGACGGGACCCGTCAACATACCCTTCATGGGCTTCTTAGAGACGGAAACAGCGTACTTGGACTCCTTGACCGTCATAGGAGCGGGTCGGGAGATATCACCCACGACAATTGGCGGCCTGACGCAGCGAGATCCGTAGCTCTGAACCCAGGCGTGGGTAGTGAAAGCATAGCCGTTCAAGCGCTCACCGAAGTACTGAACCATGTCGTTTCGTTCGGGCTCGCCGTGGACGAAGACGTCCAGGTCAAGCTCCTCCTGGATCTTGACGTTCATCTCGATCTCCTGTTGAATGAATTTATCATACTGGGCCTCAGTAATCTCGCCCTTAGTGAACTTGGCACGCTGGATCCGGATCTCCTTGGTCTGGGGGAAGGAGCCGATGGTGGTTGTGGGGAAGAGAGGTAGGTTGAGCTTCTTCTGCTGCTGGGAAATTCTGACTGGGAACTCCGACTTGCGGTTGTAGTCAGAGGCAACAATCTTGGATTGCCTCTCCTTGACCTTGGGATCGTTGGTCCTGCTCGAGGTAGCGCGAGCATTCATAGACTTAGCATTGGCCTCCAGAGCTTCCCGGACCGAGGCGGGGCCGTCAGTGACAGCCTTGGCGATGACGGAAATCTCAACGGCCTTCTCGCAGGCGAAGGCAAACCAGTCAGCAATTTCGGGGTCCAGCTTCTTCTCGCTGGCAAGGGTGTGAGGAGTGTGGAGGAGGGAGCTGGAGGTGGCGACAATGACACGGTTCTTGCCGAGCCTCTGAATGGCAGTCTCAACAGTCTCGATGGCACGCTTGAAGTTTGTCTTCCAGATGTTGCGGCCATCGACGACACCTGCCGAAAGGATGGTCTGGGGCCCGAGAGCACTAATAACGGTCTCTAGCTGCTCCGGGTTCCGGACAAGGTCGACATGAACGCCATAGACATCTTTGGGGAGAACCTCAAGGTTGTGAACGATATCACCAAAGTAGGTGGTGAAGACCAGCTTGGGGATCTTGTCGCCAAGACCGGCGAATCTCTCATAAGTGGGCTTGAATGCAGCTTTGCTCTTGGCAGGCAGGTCGAAGACGAGGACCGGCTCGTCAATCTGGACGGTCTCAGCACCAGCCGCCTTGAGCTTAACTAGAAGCTCCTCATAGACGGGCAGAAGCTTTTCCAGAAGGTCGATCGGATCGACACTCTGGCCACGGTCCGCCTTACCTAGTGTGAGGAAGGAGACGGGGCCGACCAGAACGGGACGGGTGTTGATGCCGGCTTCCTTGGCCTCAAGGTAGTCGTTAACGGCCTTGGGGCTGGAAGTGAGCTTAAAGGTCTGGTTGTCCTGCAGAGTAGGCTTGACGTAGTGGTAGTTGGAGTCAAACCACTTCACCATTTCTAAACTGGGAACATCAACACCGGCTTTCTGGTGGCCACGACCCATAGCAAAGTATTCATCGATAGGGTCGAGGCCGGCATTGGTGTACCGCTCCGGAGCAGCCTGTACGAGAGAACATTAGCGTCCAACACCAATGATAATGGATTTGTATGTTGACTTACACCGAAGTCCTGGATGTGGTGCAGGACCTGGTCGTACAGGGCGAAGTCATTGCTGGGGATGATGTCGACGCCAGCATCTTTCTGGATCTTCCAGTGGGCGAGTCGCAGACGCTTGGCCTCTGCCAATAGGTCGGCCTGTGAGAGGTTACCGGCCCAGTCTATGGTCGATGTCAGCCAAGGTTGATCCAAAAGTCCGGAGGGACCGGAGTACGGCACTAACATGCTTCGGTGGCCTTCTTCAGATCACGGTTCACACCCATGCGGGGGAAACCTAAGACGGCGGACTGAACCATCCTGACTGTGATTCTGTGTGCTCGGGATGAAGATAAGAGGGATTTTCTATCGTGATGACGGACGGTCAGTTTAGCTCTGCTTACTAGGCGCCCCGCGCGTAGAGGTAGTTGGTGGGTGATGTGGAGAGACTCACAGGAAAACAGGCTGCTGTTTCCAATTCCTCCTGTAAAAACGTGAGAGAGTCAGGAAGACCAGAACTGAGGAAGGAAACAGAAAACAACAGGGAAGAATGTGGAGGAGAGAAGGAGGAAAGTAGATATAGGAAGGAAAATTCTGTCGAGAGATAGGAATGAGGAGCAGGAGATATGCAAGAGCTGGGACTAGGTTAACTTAGACTTTGTCTAGCGGTGAAGCGAAGGAGGGGTTCGTAAGGTCCCTCTGGGTTGTGAAGGATCCATTGGATTCCACGTTCTGGAGGGGGCCCGAATACAGCTGACAAGAGTTCTCATACTTTGTCGGGGTTTTGCGTGCTTTGCGGCGGCTTGGAGGGACAGAGGGGGGAGGGGCAGCGATTGCTCTGGCCCCCAGTTTGCCTTGCCCACCAGTCTAGGCAACTAAGGGTCTTTTAGAGTGGAGACCTAGCTTCACAGTATGCAGCAATCCGAATCCAGCAGCTCCGGTAGCGGGGACCCCGGAGGGCCAAAGTAGTACATGTAAAAGTCTAGCACTGTCTCTTATCGGTCTTCCAATCAAAGAACGCTGCAACTGCAGGCTTGGTTGGCACCATATATGATTTGTTTTACCGCAGTCAGATCTGCAGCCAAAGCCAATGATACCCGACATTGGGCAAGTATCATTCGTATAGTAGGACGTGTTAGGTGCCTTTGCTCGGAATAACCCACCTAAAGCGAAAAAGTGGGGACAGCGCCTGGAGGATCTGCATCCACTTGTCCCTTAGAGCTGAAGGGAAGGGCTGCAGATACTCCAGAGAGCGACGAATTCTAATTTCGGTAAGGGTGAAAACCTCGACTCAAGCCGCAGCTCATTTGCTCCATACACATCGTGGTCTCTCAATGCTTCGACGACTGAAATACATATCGCCCCTCGGGAGGATTTCCATATAGAGGACCGTCAATGGGAATAGCGTGCTACCCCCGCTATCCGGCCCAAAACCATGTACAGAATAAGACCCTTTTGTTACTACGTTTCTTCCGGCTAGGTATGTATAGTAAACGGAAAGGGATACTTACGTGCAGGTGTCGATGTTCCTCTTAGCTGGGAATATGTAAATCTATTGGGCAAGGACAGACGGCCAGCAGGAGAGCCTCAGAAACCCCCCGCGTTGTTTAACGGGGAAGGGACGAACCGAGATCGAATTTAACCGAAGCAAGGAAAAGCGTGGACTACTATCAATAGCAATTACGCCAAACCAGGGCTCGAGATGAGACGACCTCAGTCTGTATGCGTAGGTGCATATACAGGTATGTCCAAAACTTTGACACAGGCTCCTGCACTTGCCTCCTCGGGTGCAGGAGTAGGTAGAGCTTGACCCGCTTTCCTTCTCATATCTCTTGAAACTTGTATATTTCGGTTAGAGTTTCACTGGACGGCGAATTTTTGTTTGAACAAGCACTCGCCCCTTCCAGAAAAGTCGACAGTGTGACATGGTAGTTATGAATGCCCGCCAAGTGCCAGTTGGACACAAGCAGAATGTGCTCTCCCGGTCTCCTCCTCCGTTCAGCTTTCGTCTTGACACTGTCGAGCATTACTTTCGTTATTGCTTTCTTAGACATTGCTGGCACTTATGAAGCTCATCTACGTTCGTCCGAAGACGGCATACTCTGAGAATGACGGTTCTTTGCTGCTGTCACAGCCATCCAGCGAAATGTCGACAAGTCCACCCGGCTAGTATCAAGCGACCAGCTGAACCACCCCGGGCGAACTTATCAAAGTCACCTTATCCACAGCTCAGCACCGAGGCAATACCATCACTCTCCTTCCTCAGTACCAAGCCCCCTCCCCGAGTTAACAGCTCAATGCATCAAGCTATCGTTGATCCTGCTACTTTTGACGTGGAAGACTCAGACAGGGAAGATGACATCATTAGGAACATAGGAAGTTCTAGTACAAGTAGGCTTGAGGTCATCAAGACGAAACTCATCAGGCGTCTGTCCAAAGCGTCCAATTCGGGGCGCCATTCGCAGCGATCTGTTGTCGGGAATAGCGGTGAGGAGCTTGCCCGACGAGCTGAACTCAAGCGTTTCATGCACAAACGAATTCAGGAGGAACTGGAAAGCGAAGAAGAAGTGGTCACTCTGGGAGATCTTGTCCAGTCGCGTAATCATGAGAGTGGCTCTCAATCTGGCTTGCCTAGGGGTGGGCCCCGGGATACCATCGAGTTCTCGGTGGATGAGATGAATGAGATCAGAGACAATGGCTTCAAATATGCCTCAGGGGAAGGAATAGCGCTTGCTCTTCCAGTTGATGAAACACAGGCGCTGGCCCTCGGCCGTCGGAGCGGCCATCTGGAATCTACATGCCGTTTTGGTGACGCGACGGGTACTGGAAACCATGCCGCACCCAATGAGAGGGTTTCTATATCTCAAATGCCACCGTCTCCTAAGCTTTGCCTTGTCAATATACCGAGCCCGCGAGGCTCCGGCTCCGAATATTCATGGCGTCTCTCATACAGCAATAGTCACTTGGCGAGCATTCTAGGGGCCCATGAGGATTCTACACACCAGGCTTCGGAATGCAATGACACGGACGATGGTGTACCTGAGGAAGAAGGACCGAAAGATGGTAATGATTCTAGTACCCTGGAAAAACCTGCTAACCCTAAGGAGAATGTCACTGGACAGGATTCATTGGATTCCGCGGAGCAGCCACATCATTCCCCACAACCAGGAGGAGTAGACCCGGCAAACAACCAAGGTGTCAAGTCAGACGACAAGGAGCAACAAGACGCAGATACCGCTCTGTGTCCAGATTCACCCCTAGACTTATGGCTACGGAGTCAAGATTTGCAGTCGAGCTTAAGTTCGTCCACTGAGCAGAGCAGAAGCACCGCTCTTGGGAAGATTACTGAGAGCTATGGCGAAGAAATGGAAGCGATGGCCACCAGGAATGTAGTGACACTACATACCACACTGACGCTGCCGGAAGTGCATCAGGATGTTGCAACTCAAAACCACTCGCCAAGCGCTTGGCTTCAATCCCGCGACCCCCAGGCAGGCGCTAAGAGATCAAACAACTTAGCAGAGACCAACACTCCTACGATCTCAGGAACAAAAGGAAATCATATAGTTACTTTGGATCAACTACCGACAGACGCTGATGAAGAGTCGTCCTCTCACTACACGTCATCTCGGTACGCAGCGATGCCCAACAGCGCTCAGCCTAGCCATAGGAGCTCGCTCCGGAGTTTGGTGGAGCTATTCGGAAGCTCGAAAGGCGCATCTATCTTTTCACCGTTCTCCCCCTTTTATCGTAAGTACCTGTATCATAAGAGTGATGATAAAGGTTGAATACTGAAATTTTAGGAGCTACGACGGCGGATCGCAGGACCGAGACTAACGAATCCGGCGTCAGTTCCTACAAAACAGCGCAGAACGGGCTGCTTGCAATACATATAGGAGCTCCCAACTTACATCCATCACAATGTCACATCACCCAAACATATTCCCGAGCTTTATCGGACACAGCAAGCTTTAAGCAACGAGAAGAAGAATTACGATCAGTTGAGCAACGTTTCGGACAGTCTCAGTTGGGCCGAGGCCGCAATCATCCCGCTGTCAGCAAGTTTCGCGAAGAGTTCGATGACCCATGCGTACCTATAGGAGCAAATATATCAATATTCTCCAAGCTGCACCTGCATCCACTAAGGAAGGCGAGATGTGCAAGGTATTCACCTAGAAAAGTGAAGTCCGATGGGGAAATATTCGAAACCACTTCGGCCCTGCAACCACAAGAAACGGCGGAGATAATGCCTATGGGAGCCAGACAACGGTCCACCTCCTTCGACAAGGACTAGAAGCCTCATGTTGAGGAGAGTGCCACAGGTAAATGGCAAAGAGTGCTTAGAACAGAGCCCGAAAGGCGTCAGACCAGGCAGCGGGACAGCCTATCGAAGTTATATACGTACCTCCACGATCCCGAAGAAAATCAAGCTGGCACCTCAACCTATGAGCAAGGGATAGCCAAGCATATCCGTGAAAACAGCACAGCGGACAACACTGCCGACGATAATCCATCTCCACGTGCATATTCACCAATGTCTGTCGGTAACGCCACACTGAAGCCACCAGTTGATATCCAACGTGATAGGACCCCAGTGTCCGACATATCAAGCCGTCTTTTTCGCACGTGGTCACGTCAACTTAGCCGCACCCCGAGCCCACAGCCCCTACCCACCGTACACGTCCGCGCTGGTAGGCAACGGCCTCGAAGGTTTTCTACCCCCCCGGAGTCCTGGGCAAAGTGGCCTTCTCACAATCGCACCGAGAGAACAGGTCCAGCAGGAGAAAAGGACACAGTGGTCCCTCGGGACTTCGTAGCACCTCATCAAGGTGACTTGGTGGGAGTCACAGTCGGGGCCAAAACAAAATCAAGGGACGGTTTCAGGTCAGGAGGACCTAGGACCTTTTCAAGCTCGCTTGGAAGAGCAGTAAAGAATAAGTTGGCGAAGATCATACCAGGAAAAGACGAGTTACCAAAGCGACCTAACAGCCGTGGAAAGCAAGTTAAATACCTGGAATACCCAGAGCTCGAACTGCTACCAATGCAAGGCGGTTACAAGGACGTACAGGCATTGGAAGATCAGATCGAGACTATGAAGCATGGTTCGTCTCGCGCTGAAGGCAAACGCCTCAATCATGGCATTCTAGGCGTGCGCCTTGCTCAGGATGTCCAAAATATTCGATACGGCAACGACGACGCACATACCTCGGATGCTAAGGAGCATCCTGCCGTACTCCCACCACATCGTCCTCCCCCTGTGGTTTCCTCTACGGTCTCTGGCACTACTGTGGAGAGATCTGAAACACTTCCGCCCTATGTATCGTACGATGATTGTGGGCCAAATCATATGCTGGACGAAAATGACTCGATCAAAACCCACAAACAGTATTAGTGAAGCGGTCAAAGTTGCATGTGAGGCGCAGATCGGGGCCCGCAGTCACCAACGATAGGGCCAAATACATGGCTTGGCTTGGACGGTCCGGAAGACAACCGGTGCTATTGCAGAGCACTCTAGATTTTGGAGCCGAGCTGGATGACATGCTGACTGCTGCGAGAGCCAAGGCGATGCAGACCGGGAGTGGGGGGGACATACAGAAGGCCACTGCGATATAGGATCCTTACTTTTACTCACGTGTTCTGGCGGGATCGATGCGGTCGTGGAATACTTTAAGTTAGTTGATGAACGACCATCGAGGTCTACCAATGTTCACTTATCGGCGGATAATGGTAAAAAGGAGGCATACTACAGCTTAGTGGTTAGCCAGACGCGATCCATAGCATAGACACAAGACATGTTGTAAACCTTTGGTCTTAACATCTTAGCCTAGGACGGCGGACAGTGTATCTATTACAGCTAGTGTCTTTTAAACTGATGACAAGAGAGGAGAAATTTCGCCGTGCGCAGCATATTTCGTCGCTGTTAGCTGCCGGGTACCAATTGAAAGGGAGGCATGAAAGGGGTTAGGTTTGGAGAACCGGCTCTTCGTTACTATGGAGTATTCACGATGATTCCCTAAAAGGGGCAACGTTACTACGAATAAACGCGTCTCTCGAAGTCTAACGGCGGCGCAAAGCTGTATAGCTAGTATATTAGGCAAAATAACGCACCTACTCAACTATGTCGCAACACCTTGGTTGAATCGGTACGATCTTTTCCCGGCCGCCCCCATTTCCTCTAAGAGTCTAAGACCGGAAGAGGGGAGCTCTGCCACACCATAAACCCAGCCGCGGGTCGAAACCATTAATTTCTTTGGAAAGGACTCTGATCGGCTGCTTCATGCTGCCTTAGGCTACGAAGATTCCAGTTTAGTGGAGAGTGGTGGAATAGGAGTTGGAATTAGGGTAAGATGACCCACACATCCGTGCACCTAATATACAGTTGTGTTATCCCGAAGCCTGAACGCTGGTAACCCAATATAGAACCCAGTGGATATTCAACCTACTTCTGAGAGGATTCAGTTGTGGGTTACAAGCTCTCCTAGCGTTTCTTGGGGCCCGTGTTCACAAAACAAGGTGGCCGCTGCAGCGAAACGCTGAAGTTTTGATAACAGTTGGCCATACCATACCACTAGAGCACTTACTGACTACTGGTGACCAATCAGACAGATACTGTCCTCTTGACTCTCTCTAGGACGAGTTCATTTCTAGAGTAACCCGGTTCAAATTCAAGCGGAACCCAGGGCATCCCCTATGCAACAAACGACGGGATAGGGAAGGAATGTAAACTATAATGCTGGATAGCGTCTGCTGATTGGGAGGGAATTGAAAATTCTGCTATTACGGTGTTATGTAGGGACCTAGATTCAAGTCGCAGTGCTATGCGATTAATTGTTACTGACCTCATAGCCGAAGGAATATCTATTTTAGAAAGTCTTGCAGAATGCCCTACTGCATAAATAACTAATTCTTAGCGTCGCTGAGGTCTTTTTCTTTGTCTGTACCTATTTGTATAGGTCTGAAAGGGGTTACCAGAAACCACCAGCTAACTAAGATCTTCCTACTGTACCCTAAGTCTGAAGGATTCTTCTAGGTATTATAACATTGCAAATTTCAGACAAGATTGGCCAGTAATTGTCTACGTGCGAAGAGTGATATCTGCATCGATATGGCAACAATTCACGGGCCGTGGGAAGGAGATAGGACTGTGAGAACCAGGGGGCATACACTAGCCCGATGAAAAGTCAGTTGTTCACGCTCGGGTCGTGGTGGGAAAGAGATGCGGTGATATATGAATATGAGCTGAGAGATAAATGTGGCTGACTGGCGGAAGGTTATGCTAATTGTATTATTGCAGCAATAAGTCACTAAGTCACACATGAACAAATTGAATGCCGCGATCGTAGAGAGTTCGGACAGCCCTTTTACGCCTCAAACTATGGTCGGTCAGCAGCCAGCTGGGCGGAGTCACTACTTGTGTTACCGTCAGCATGATACAGACTTGGAGAACGCGGCTCATCCCAGCTCTATAGCTCAGCGCTAAGGGTAGGACTCCATCAAGTTTACCGCATGTAAGTATGGACTTCCATCTATGACGTCCCATTGGCTCCAGAGTATACGCCGCTGACCACCCGCTCGGTGGTATGGCGACCGCTACATGGGTTAAATGTCTCCGAGCGCCTGGATCCGCGGCGCTCTCACATGGTCGAAGGAGCTAGGTAATATAGGTAGTAGAATTGGATCCTAATGACGCTTCTCTTAACGTAGGTTCTGTCCGACTTTGAGCCCCTCAATAACAGAATGGATGCTGATGTCTCTATTCCACAACCCCTGTGTACTTCCACGAGAAGACCAGAATTGAGCATGTGCAGCAGATTGTAGGTCGTAAGTTGGAGACGTCAGCGACTATAACCTCTTTTGCAGTGTAGAGTGAGTCACGACGACTGCTAAACGATGGAGGATGGTCTTACCTAAACGTCTCCAACAGAAGTTCAGCTTATGGAGCTGATAGACAGTCACCTGGAGGTCATTCACCCCTATTATTACGCTACGGTAGGAGGCCGGGTAGGACGTGGCTACCTCGTGATCTGAAATAGGCTTGATATGGCGCCCACCGGGCACGGCGCCGCCGCGGTAAGCCTTAACAGATGGGATGGAGAAAGAAAATTATAAGACGTACAAGAGGAAGGAACCATCATGGCTTACAGTCTGCCTGAGCCTGTCTCTTTCCTTTAATCCTCTCTGTCTTGGTTTCCAGACAAGTTCTGAAAATGGGCTGGCTCAGGGTGACCGTTGATTTCGTACTTCGAGTTACGCAGCTCGACGGGTTTTCCCCTCTCATCGGCTATGGGGACGTTCAGCAGCCCCTACAGCCCCCTTCCATCGTCGACTCGGTCCTACCCGTTACCGGAGGAGGCTACTACGGCGAAGACCACGGAGACCGGTATACGCCCATCGTCTGTAGCTACCCCGAACTCGAAGCGAAGGGGTGGGAGTTCTGCAATACCGAAGACTCGAGGGATTGCTGGATCAGGGATCCAAACGAGAACCAACCCTCCTTCACTCAATGGGACGTCCGTATTAACTGTATGTACTTAGAACCTGTCGGAACCTTTCTTAGCGAGCCGTGGACCATCCGGCTAACACTTGCCACTAGACGAACAAGACATACCACCTGGAATAACTTGAGAGGTAGAGCAACCCTGTCGACTAGTACCCCTGAACGACTGAAGACTGACTTGACGATTACAGTACTGGCTTGAGCTCACAGGCAATCCCGAAGTTAGTCACTAAACACCACCCCTTACAGGCAGAGCGTAACAGAATCTAGGTCTCGCCGGACGATGTTCCGAAGATTCTGGGGAAGTACTTCAATGGAACCTACCCGGGCCCTACGATTCAGGCCTGCTGGGGTGACCAGCTCGTGATCCACGTCACCAACAAACGCTCCGATAATGGCACCACTGTCCACTGGCATGGTATAAGGCAGTTGGACTCCAATGAGATGGTAAGCAATCTTCGTCGCATACTGCCAACCCCTCTCTTTTGCTTTAAGAGGTTTGGAAGCCAGAATGACTAACGTTAGGGACAATAAGGACGGCGTTAATGGCATCACGCAATGCCCTATCTCTACCGACGATACATTCACAGTAAGTGCCATTCTCCTTGATAAAATCCAAGAGTTTATCGTTGTAGCTATTGAGCAAGGTTAACCAATGTGCAGTGGACGTAATATGTGTGCGACGTCTTACGTCTGCTTCCTCGATTTCGTTTATGAGAGCTGCAAGCCCATTACAAGACACTGATATACGGAAGATAACTTCACTGTACAACAGTATGGTACCACATGGTATCACAGCCATTACTCGCAGCAGGTATGCTCGCGCCCCCTGGTGTTGAAACTCGGGCTCAGGCTTCTACGTACAGTACCCGGATGGCGTTAGTGCCCCTCTTATCATTCATGGCCCAACCAGCGCGAACTGGGACATCGACGGTGAGTATCATACTATCCCGCGTCGTATTTCAGAGGGATGGCTATTGGAGCTCAATGTACTAACGTCTTTGTAGTACGTGTTACACTTTTACCTCTGCAAAGGCCCCCTAAAATGGAAAGAGACTCAGACGACGGTACTATAGACTCAGGCTGGGATCAGAATACTAACACGACGCAGCTCGGCCCAGTGATGATCTCCGACTGGATCCACGACACGGCCTTCATAGTCTACAGGGTGGAAATGGAGGGAGGCATCCCGCCCACCGACAGCATCGTCGTGAACGGCCACGGCCACTTCAACGGGAGCGGGTCCTACTTCGAGACTTGCCTGACCCGCAAGAAGAGGCATGTCCTGCGTCTGATCAACAGCGCTGCGGCGACAAGCTTCGTCTTCTCTATCGACGACCACGACCTGACCGTCATCACCAACGACCTAGTCGCGATCGAGCCGTTCACCGTCCAGTCGCTGTTCATCGGCATCGGTAGGCAAAAACAGGCACTCCCGAATCATTAGCTGCCACCATACATGTACTGATCCCTAACCTGGTACTGTGATTGATAGGTCAGCGATACACGGTCATCGTCGAGGCCAAATACCAGGCCGAGGGTGACTACTGGATGCGGACAGTCCCGGCGGCGGGATGTGGCCTTTTCTCCCTGCCGCCGGATAACCGGACGGGCATCATCCGATACGACTGCGGCAGCGGTGACGAGGTGCTTCCGCTGCCGCCGGACAGGGAGCCGCAGCCCCAGAACAACACGTGCGAGGACGTGCATACCGAGTGGCTGAACCCGATCGTGCCCTGGTGCGTCGACCAGCACCCGCAGAACAACGTGACCGAGGACACATTCGAGGTCGACCTGCAGGACGCGCCCGACCCGACCCTCGGCCCGCCCAACCTCCCCTACGCGCACTGGTTCCTCGCGGAGCAACCCATGTGGCTCAACTTCAGCCGTCCGACTATCCTGCACGTTGACGAGGCCATGCAGAACCCCAACTACACCGTCATCGAAGGTAAACTCCCTATATTGCGGTTCATCACTAGATCGGCGCGGGCTAACTCAACCCCCTTTCTATAGAGGATTACAATGTCGGTTTCGTATACCTGATTGTCCATTCCGGCAACTTTCCGCCGGCGTAAGTACCTTGAGAGAAAGTTATGCCGGTAGAGAGACCAGACTGACGAAACTAAGCGATCATCCGATGCATCTCCACGGGAGCGACTTCGTTATCCTTGCGCAGAGCCGCGAGCCGTGGAACGAGACCTCAAGCCCGAGGCTCTTCCGATACGACAATCCTCCACGCCGAGACACGGCGATGCTGCCCACAGGAGGCTTCTTGGCGATGGCCTTTAAGCCTGATAATCCTGGAAGTTGGCTCTGTAAGCAATATCTGGAGTTATTTCTTCCCCTTTATTTGCCCATAACAGAAAGGCATAGACTTTCCAATGACGTCTTTTGGGTGTTGGCAATTCCTGAATCACGTCCGACGGACCCGGATAGTCACCCAGTTAAGGTAGAAAGCATTACTAACTCGACATGTTGCAGTGCATTGCCATATTGTCTGGCACGCGAGCTCCGGCCTCGCGTTGCAGATTCTCGTGCGTCCGTATGATATTCCCGACTTCCTCGGCGACTTGACAGAGACGGAGAGAATCTGCGACAACTGGGCTGAGACCCCCCTTGCCCGTTGTATGCCAAAGATCCAGGATGACTCAGGCGTCTAGGTAGTCTGGGTTTGAACATGGGTAGAATGTGCAGCGTGGTCTTTAATATTTGGTGGATCTGAATGAACTTTTCCTGATTGGCGTTATGTATTAGAGGATTTCTCAACTTCTATTGCTAGTATCGTACAGTATGGAGTATGGGGTCGGGTCCTTAGCTTTGTATGGCTGACGTAATGGCCTGGGTCATGTTGTGGCGTCTCGATTCCTAAGAGGTCCGAAGGTGATGGCTGTTTGTAAGCCGTCCATGGCGAAGGCTTCCGGGCCTTATATTGGCAATGAAACAATATAGCCAAGCGCTCAAACAGTTTCTTCCTTACTTCTTACCACACCGCCATTGGAACCCGCCTTTGCCCTATCTCTCTTCCTTTGTTCCTCCTCCGCATTGCGTTCCATTTCCAGCTTCTTCTCTCTTAGTGCCATGCAGAACTTCGAACCAGCGCGTAGGCGTTCACCCTTCCAGAAGAAGATGAACGGTATGACGCACATCAAGGCGCTGAGTCCTCCCAGTAGACTACAGGCACCGCTAATCCCTAGCTGCTCGAACATGTGCGCTGTAGCCAGGGGCAAGATGACGGCGAAGACCGAACGACAGGAACTGGCTGCTGCATTGGCGCTGGCAGCGAATATTTCGTACGCATCTGTGAGGTAATTCAGGAGCGACATGAATATTAGTTGAAATCCCATGCCGAATGGAAGTCCGGCTAGCATAGGCGCAACGAATGTCACGTTGGGCTTTGCTGACCACCCCAGCCAAAACAGTGATAGGACAAACAGGGGCCCAGCTAGGAAGGCGAGTGGTAGACGTCGTGCCTCCTCTCTTTGCGCCCACTGCAACAAACAGGGTTAGTACTCGTTCCTTGCAATAGCTTTGGGGTCCCAAGCCGTGTTTCCCAAGCTTTGAACTCATGAGCGGCCTCTTTAGAGAATATGCGCTGGTGGGTTAAACCAAGCGAGAAATGATAGAACTCCAGAGATTGCTTACGGCAGCGTTCCGTGTCCGAGCTCGGGCGAGAAAGTGGTCGTATGCGAAGAAGATAGGCAAAGAAAGTAAGGCACCTCCACCTATGGGTAAGAAACACAACCCGGTAGCGCCGGGAGACAGGCCATACACATCTTGGAAGATGATCGAGTAGGCTTGGAAACTCATGTAGAAGATCGCATAGACGAGCGCCAAGTAGAGACAGGTTGCTGCAACGATAAGCTCTGTCATGAGCATCCGGAGGGGACGGGTCAGCACGACACTAGCTACCTGTTTGAAGTCCCGGGGTTCAAGCTCTGCAGCCGCGTATACTTTTGCGGTAGGGTCGGCCTTACGGATCTTAGCAGCCCGTTGAGTGAGCAAGACCGGTGCGTAAGTCTCAGGCAAGAAGACAAGAGGAATTAATGATACCCCTGCATAGATAAGCGCAATCCAGAATGCCCACCGCCACCCAATGGTGATTGAACAAAATCCAGATATTATTGGAGCGAAGAGCGGACCGAATACCGTGGTCTTATTGAGAGGTTGTTAGTTCTATTTGTCCGGGCTAGCAAGAGAAGGATACGAAGTTAAGCTGCTTACGGCCATGAACCACGACATTGCTCTGCCGCGTGTCTTCGGGTCACCATAGACATCGGCAATTATGCCCGCCACAATGGCGATGGGAGCGCTAGCGAACGCGCCCACAAGGAAACGGAAGACAAGAATCGCTGGCCAGGATGGGGCAACTGCGCAGGCTAGTGTCCATATCATAAACATCATGAAAGTTGCGATGGTTGGCCTCCGTCGGCCGATGTATTCACTTACTGGCCCCCCTGAATCGGAGTCAGCATTGAGCAGTTGCTTTACGCTTCAGCCAAAGGATAAATCCGTTAGATAAGGTAATTAGTTGACGCAAAAAGAACATACAGAAGATTGGACCGAATACATAGCCGACCAGGTAACAAGACACCGGGAGCACCAGTTGTTGCTCGGATGTAACGCTCCATTCCCCGGCGATAGCTGGAATGGCCATGCTTGGTAAGGAGCTGCCGAGAGTGCTATTTATAATTAACACCATCGTCGTTATAAGAATATACAGTTTCCGACTCTGCGACCGCTGTTAGGATGTCCGCTTTCTACTAGCATAGTGAGTTAATCCTACCTTGGAGAAGTTATGGGGGTTTTCCGGGTCGTTCGTTTTCCATGATATGAGCGTCCTTTCTTCATCAGCGGCCCGGACCGAACCCGAATCAGGTGTGTCTTCTGCCACAATGCGGTTGTCCGCTGCTTCTTCTCTGTACCGAGAATCTGCATCTTGATTGCTGATGGTCTGAACCAGCTGACTGAATTGACTAAACCGGCGATCATGTCCTGTCTCATGTTAACTACCACCCTGGATGATCGTCTGACTACGGGGAGAGAAGTGACCTTGAGGTTGCGGCGGGGGGCGGGGTTCTATGCCCCTTTCCGATAACATGTTCTAGCACAATAATATTGCAGGAAGGTGGAACAGATGGTTTCCAAAGATCTCCGTCAGTTCCATAGGAGCAATTCAAAAGCAGAAGTCACAGAGATGAAAGGAGAATTGAGAAAATTCCTTAGGGGAAGTCGCGATCGGTTGGTAATCACCAACCGGAGAATAATATGGGGACTCCTACGAATACTTGCAGCATACAGGCAGCTCCGACCCGTGGACCGAACATTTTCTGACGCGACGATAGCTCCGCCGTCCAATAATAAGAAAATACAGGCGCAGTGGGGTTTTCCCATCTCGAATGTAGACAGACCCTTTTGGAACTCGCCGACCCTGACCCCCATTTATCCACTGGAACGAATGACAGAAATGACAAAAAGCGCCATTCCAAATGATGCTTTCCCACCTTGCCTTTTCTCCCTTGGGCCAACTGCCGGGCGCATCAATGATATTTCATGGCCGTCCCGCCGTCCTGGGTCTTTAGTAATGTCATAGCCGTATGGGGTATGTACCGCGGTAGGGAAGGCACCGGCTTTACTCTTTGGACCCAAAGCCGGACACGTTAATCAGGTAGATGCCGCTTGGTGGCCATTGGCCTAGGATCGTTAGTGCCCTAACTTAACGCAAGCCGGGGGGCAAGGCGGAGGGCAACCAACGAACCCACTTTATGGGGAGCGACGTGACCGCTCCCCGGCGTCGTTTCCCGGGAATGAGGCGGAGAAGATTTTACAGTTTGGGGTGCTGAGAAGGATATAGCGTAGATACACTAAGACGGGCCTAGCATCCTGGGTAAATATGGGGACAGACCTTCAAAACGCCGCCCGATATCGGTATCATCAGCACTCTTCCACCCTGTAGCCGAACAACGGCTCAATCAAACATTCATATGCTGCCATGTTATGCGATACTATGTCTTCCAGAGAATCGGTTGACGTTTCTGATGGCGAAGGTCTGCTTAACTTTGTTTATTCGACGGAAAGGATAGCGTATCACCTAAGGTCTGGGCATCGTAGGTAGACAATACCAGAGTTCGACAGCGGAAATGTATCTTTGTTCAACTATAAATCATTATTGGGGAAAAGCAGGAGAGACTATCAATGGGCGGAAGCGCTGGGCAAACCGTGGCGCTGATATCATTCCCTGTGACGTATCATCGACGGCGAGTCAAGCCGAATCCTGTCTCGTGGGGCTCTGTCGTGGTTGTAGTCTCGTTAATCTAAAATGTCTGCACGAGAGATTCCCGCTACAGTAGCAAATTGAACAACCTGAGACTCAATTCTAAGCAATGGGCTTCCAGGGGAAAGCCTTGTGAACAGTAATAAGATGGCCCACCCACGAACGGGCCACCCCATCAACGGGCCACCCCACATTCGCGTTGCGCGTCGATCCACTTACTGATTTCTTTCCCTACAAATACCTTCTTAACAACGCTTTAGAAAATTAAAAAATTTATCTTCTTATTCATCAGAATCTGCGCTTTCGAACGATATGCAGGTTTCAGCCCAATTCCGTACGGCTTAAGCGATTGACGAAGTAAAGCGTGGAAGATCCCTGCGTTCAGCCTTTAAGGGTTACCAGGTTACCAAACAGTATATAACATGCCGTATTCAAGGTATGCTTACGAAACAAAAGGTTAATAAGACTTGCCAGAAGTTATTACGAAACCAGGAGGAAGCTTTAGCTTATTAGGTTATCGTACAGGATCAGTTAGGCTATACGCCACCCTATTCGCGATTCCGCTTATATGCATAGCGTTTCTTAATTAATAACGGCAACCCTAAACGCTTAAGAAAAGGTTAGGTAACCCGATTTCTGTATCGCCATCCTAAAATCAAAACTTTTAAGGGTAAGACGGTCGATTATAAACGTTTAAATAACGTTTCCCCGGCCTTTATCCACGTCCTATTCGAACGTTTCGCCCTGCCGAAAATTAAAGCTATTAAGTGGAAAAACCGATATAACGCAAACGAAATTAAAATAATGGAAGGTATAAGTAAAAACGTTTTCGTCCTTGGAAAAGCCTTTAGGAAAAGTATCCTTTTAAAGGATGCGTTTAAAAGGGGGTGGGTTATCATAATCGCGTATATCAATGCTGACGGACGTTCGTTACCGCCTTTCGTAATCTTCAGCGGCGTTAGCGTATAATAATAATGATTTCCTAATTCGGACGATAAAGCATACGAAAGTTGGTATTTTACCATATCAAAAAACGGTTGGACGAATACCGAAATCGGCTTAAAATAACTTCGCAAGGTTTTTATCCCCCATACTAAGCCCGAGGACCCGGATAAATAAAGGCTATTAGTAATTAACGGTTACAACAGCCATACTACCGAAAAATTTATGTGGATGTATTTTCAAAACAAGATATACATCATTTTCCTACTTACGTACGCTTCCCATATCTTCCAGCCTTTTGATATAAGTATATTTGCCACCTTAAAGCGGAAATACCGTTACTAATTCCGCAAACGTTATTACGGGCGGGCTTCCGAGGCTACAGACAAAACCGATTTCTTTTAGGCGTTCGCGAAAGCCTGGGAAAAGGTTATGATAACCTTAAAATATATCAAAAAAAGCTGGGAAGCAATAAGCTTACGTCCTATTAATAAAAGGAAAATGTTAAATAACAGGTACGTTAAGGAAAAAAGGGTAAAGGCGAATATACCCGCCCTAAGATCGATTCGTACCCCAAAACGCCCTAATTTTTTTACCCAGATAGCTGCTTTAGGTATCAAAACGCCTAAATTATCTAGGGAATTAACCCGGTTCGAAAAATCCCTGGTAAAAGTTAATCCAACCTACGGAAATCCTACCGTACGCCTCTTATTCCGTAAGTTCGCTAAAGCCCTTAACGATAAAACCGCCAAGCTCTCCGCCGCCGAGGTTCATAACAGTTAATTAACTGCAACCCTTAAAAAAGCGAAACCCAAAAAACGTAAGAAGGTGCAGCCCGAGCTAAATAAGGATTTCGTAAAGATGATTTCGGTCAAAAAGGTGAAGCTAGGGCTAAAGGCCCCTGCGAAGGGACGCTCCACCGTCACTCGGAAAAATCAACAGCAAAACGAGCCTTCTGAAAGCGAAGAAGATAACGAGGTGGAACTGGATTGCATCTTTATACGCTCTATTTAGTATGGAATCAATTGATTAAGTGATTGTTAAAATATTGTTATTTATATGGAAGGGTTGTTGTGGCGATGGCTTCAAAAATGGGTGGCCCGTTGATGGGGTGGCCCGTTCGTGGGTGGGCCATCTTACATTATGAGAGGGTGCTTAGTTCGATATGGAAACGCGGTGCTGGGCCACTTGTACAGCTGGGATAGGGGAGAAATATCTATGAAACTTTCTCAAAATGATATTGTTAACATTAGTCTATATAAAGGAGCGTCACATATAAGCAGCACAATCCTCCCTAAAACAAAATTGATAAATCAGGGACCGAATGAGAAGATGCATCTCCGTTTCCACCCTAACCCATCCTTCATATCTGGCTAGGACGACGTCAACCAGAAGTCGGCGGGAACACAGTAGGGGCTCCCGTTCTGATGGAGGAACTTGCAGACGGTGTCAGGGGGGCAGTCGCCGGAATACTTGCATTAGGTTAGCCATCCATCCCATGACCCTTCGGGGCGGGGGGTACGGGGAGAAACATACGACCCAGGAACCTGTGACGTCGCAGGTCTGCCAGCCGGGGCAGCCAGTCTCGGGGTTGGTGGTACAAGAGTAGGTGCCAGGCTGGCACTCCTTGTAGCCGCTCGGGGCGGCCGCGGCGATGGCGACGAGGGAAGCAAAGGTGATGGTAGTGAACTGCATGGCTGCTGCGGCTGTTCTTCTTGTTATTATTGTTGAATGGTAGTTCCTTGGTTGGTCTGCTGTTCGCTTTCAGCTGAGTCTGCTTTGCTGAGTCCGTTTTGTGTTGAGGGTGGAATACGATAGGCAAGAAGGGCGGACATGGCGGGCATGGAGAGCTTTATAGACATTCCGGCAATGCCTATGCGCTTACTGAAGCCTGGACTATACGAGGCCAAAAGCTTTAAGGGGCCAGATAATACGAGCTGAGCATGATGACCGTGTCTAGAGACTGCATATGCCGTGCACTTGGTGGCGTCGCCTCATCTCGTATAGCAGACCAACTAGCCACATGAGTTCAAGTCGCCTGCGGAATGAGAAGACGGTCTCATTGGATGAGTTGGCCTTTTCTGTATCAGCTCAGAAGGAAGCATATAATACATCCGAGATCCTAAATAGATAGTTTTAGCCTAAAGTCCGTAGTAGTTAGACTTTAAGAAGAGATTAAATTAAAAGGCTAATATAATGACTAGACTGCTTTACTACCTATAAAACTTAGTTCTACTATTTATATTAATAGGGGAAACCTGGAATAGTTTTTATTAAAAGAAGAAAATGAAAACAGGTTACAGTTTATAATAATAATAATTTACTAAGCTAAACATGGTGAAAAATAAGACGTAATATGAAAAAAGAAAAACAATAGTTAAATTTTAATTTAAGCTGCTTTGTCGTCGTTTATAATAGCTTTTATAACTTTTTCACATCTCTGCTATAAGCTGTATATATCCCAGTAAGCGGGTTACGTTATTATCTTTTACTAACGATTATAACTTATCATTAACTATAAGAAATATTTAATTAACTACGTATTATAATAAGTCCGCTAATTAACTAACTATTAAACCCAGTGGTATAACATGTATTAGCAGTTATATTAACAGACTTTAAAATATAAAATACGTTGTAATTATGTCTAGTATTACTAGATAACTTAAGACAACTTATATAGGTGGTTTTAACATAATAACTATAAATATATGTGAAATTTAAGTACGAATTTACACGCGTAAATATAACTATACTTAGTTTGTTTATATAATCGTAACGAGTTTCGTATTTTAGTAATAGAAAATTACGTAACCGCTGAATATTTCACGGAGACTTTACGTCTTAAATACGCCTAACTGTATATAATAATCTAAGTGTAGTAACTTAAAAGATGATTTTCCTTATTTAAGATCCTAACTTTAAAAGTTTGAAGCTTAACTTTTAACTAAGTGCTTTGTCTTAAAATTTTTTTAATAGAGGTAATAATAGTTATATTAATAAAACTAACGTATTCTTAATAAGTTAAACCTGCTTTCTATGTAATATATCTAGTAATTTAACTTTAATATACTTATATATTTTCCTATTCGTTAGAGATATAAGGGAATAATATTCTAGTTTCTAGAACTTCGCCTACAATATCTTAATATACTGTTTACGGAACCTTACTAGCATTTTTAAAGAATTGTTTAAATTTAAAAACCATGCGCGAATAAAGATAAATAAAAGTAAAATAGCGCTGTTATAAGTTATTTAGTTATTTAGTTTATTTATGTAGTTAAAGGCTCTTACGAAGATAAAAAAACATAGTTTATTATAATATATAAGATGATAAAGTAGTAAAAAAGATGAGAATATTATTTCGTTAATATAGGACACTTAAAGTCGAGAGTAAATATAGTAATATAGACCTCAGATAGCTTTAATAAACATTATATTAAGAATATTAATTCGTTATATATAAAAGTTAATTAATAGTTTTCTATTTCTTTTCTCGCGATTAAGTATATTTTTAGTTTTAAGAATATTAATTCTTTTAAAAAAATACTTTTATATGCCTTTAAATATTCCGTTATATTAATGATTATATTAGGCTATCGTTTTTTTACATATGGAATTATTTATAATATATGATACATCCTTTTATATTTACTTTATTTTGCGTTATTTAAAGTTTAACCGTACTAATAATTCCTTGGACTGAGAAAATATAGGGCATTAAACGGAGCTTCACTTAAAAATTAATAAAACGAAGTCCTTAACTTTGCCAAAACGTACTTAATAATTTTATATAAATAATTTTATTAAAAAAGAAGGATTTTATATAGTTAGGATATTTGATTATTTTATAAATTATTTAAAATATATCTCTTTACTATAAATTCTTCATTTGTAAACCTTTTTAGTTCTGATACGTATTTATTTAATAGCATTTAAATTTAAGGTTTAGTTTTATTTCTACATGTAACCTATTTTATATTCTTGTTAAGAAAGTTATAGTATATTTTAATTATTTACTATTAGTTACTTAGTTTAAATATAAATAACGTTAAATGGCTTATAGAAGATAATAAAATAATTATTTATACAGGTTTAAACTCTCTTTAAACAAGACGTAACCGTATAAATAAAATTAAATAAAATGATAGATTGCTACCTTAATTCTTAGGTTTCATTAAACTCATCCCTTTTGTAAACTTCCTTGTCTCGCTTTTATTCGTATCCATTTTTATCTGAATTTTAAAGGTTATTAGTAATCTGGAGCAGTCGGGCAAATTACCGTTCGTAATTCTCCAGCTTATATAAATATAACTTTCGGAGTTTTAAAGCCTGTTAAATCTTTTTCCAGTTTCTTTAATAATTCCTCCATAATTTCCATATTGAATTGGGACGGGGTAACTTGATTCTAATCAGTGCATAATTGAAGATATTATTACGATTGAGCCCACAGTTTGAGAGGCAATAAAGGGAACGTAAACTGTATTGTACGGTGTTGAACCTGTGTGCCAAAGCGATGATAAGTGAGTCTCTGGGGTTGCGCCCGGCGAAAAATGAATTCTTAGAAATACAAGACTGGTGATGACTAATTGATCAGCAAAGCTATGTACTCGGCTCTATACCCTGCACATTTCAATATTTTTGTAAGATAAGGGATAGCTGAGTGCTAGAGTGAGGTGGTCACCAATCAGTCGCAGAGTGAATTCCAAGAAGTGAGTGTATTAGGTTACTTCCATCTGGCGTCTTTCATTAGTTGCCAGATGGTTATTTATGCTAATGAGTAGGTCGGCGACTAGTCGGTCACTAGTCGCAGACACCTAGGAGCTGTATCCTTACAATTTCCCGCATAATATTTTATAAAGATAGATTATTGCTATTTTCGCAAATTAAATCGTATTCGAAAATTAATAGTTAAAGTTAATTTATTTGGAAATGATTTTCTGGATCGACAGTAATATCGATAGTTTTGGTTCGTTCGATAACTTTATCGGAATTCTGTACCGGAAATAAAATAGTTTTATAAAAAGCCTTTATTACGGAATACCGGTATTGTATATTCAGGATTACGCGGCATATTATCTAAATTAAGATTAATTCGAAAGGGTACTGTTAAAACGATTAAGCCGTAAAACTAGTTAAAACTTCGAAAACCTTTTCTAGGTAATTAAGGTTAATTGTTAAGGTATAACGTCTCACATAAGCGAGCGAGTTACATTAGCAAGCGAGCCGTATTTTAGCACCTTGTAACTATCTATCCAAATAATTTAACAATAACATATCGGATTAATTAAAATCAAACGGATTCTTTTTCGCTAAACGTATCTATGATTTCTTCATAAGTACGCGCATTATGTCCGGGCTTACTATAAACGCCATATCTTTATTTTTTCGTCTTGACCTTATTACGATAATTATCTTTAGCCGTTATTAGTTACGATTTTTTACTATTATTTTCCTTTTCGGCCACGAAAGGTTTTTTCTTTCGTATAATAAATGTTTCTCCT
The DNA here is from genome assembly GCA_004154915.1 of Monosporascus ibericus. NCBI lineage: Eukaryota > Fungi > Ascomycota > Sordariomycetes > Xylariales > Monosporascus > Monosporascus ibericus. The sequence continues at coordinate 55,953 of QJNU01000136.1, read as the reverse complement.
TTTTAAAAAAGTATATTTTTAATTTTCCAACGATCATGTAAGATATAATTCGCTTTCCGAATTAGACATTGTTTTCCGGAAAAAAAGCGGCTTTATATAAAAATAATATATAATCTTTTATTATAAAATTAACCAATTTAATTATTTTATTAACGAATTACCTTTTTTCTTTGTAAGTAACGTGCTTATTTTATTACTTTAGGATATTTTCAAAAAACTTTCGCAAACGGCGAAATGGCGTTGGTAAAAGGAAACTAAAAAAACCGGTCGGTATAAGTATAACGAGAATAATTTTTAAGGCGGAAAAAACGTCATTAAAATTAAGTAAAATATATCCAGTTTTCGGAAATCCGGATTTAATATTATCGGACGTTATGGTAGTTTTAAACGTATTCGTAAAAACTGAAAGGATTTCTGCTTCCGCGATATAAATATAATAACGTCGTATTAAATTCTTAATATAAAACGGATAGACGTACTTTAATATAGAAAAATAAACTACGTCGAAAAGTTAAAACGGATAAATAAATAAATAAGTATATAAAGTATAATAATGCCGTTATTCGCGTAATACTTTTCGAATTTAATGAAATAATAACTTTCGTAACCATTAAGGACAAAGAAACGTTTCGATTTTTTCGTACGCGTTCGTATATACTTATCGAAATATTAAATTTATTTTAAACTTAATTGGTTCGTTATATAATTATTATGATTTATATATAACTTTTAATCGAGTAATAATAAATATTTTTGATAGTAAAAATAAAAAATACATTTTTTATTAAAATGATAAATAAAGATAAAACTTAATTTTATAAATTAATATTTTGTATAATTATATCTTATTCTTAATTTTTCTTATTGCGCTTATTTAAACTTTTTAATTCTTTATTTTCTTTTTAAAAAACCTTTAATATTTAAAATTATTATATCTAATATTATAAAAAGTTTATTAAAAAGCGCGTTTTGTCGAAGTTATAAATATCCTTTTTTTGTAATATCTTATTTTACGATTTTAATACGAATAAGTTCGAATTATTAATGAAATATCTTTACATTTTTATATAATACTTTTTAATAATCAATCTTTCGATTTAAACGCGTATTAAGCTTTTTTTAGCGTCGAATAAAGTTCGACACTTAGTTAACCCCGACGTATTCCGTAACGCATTAGGTAAGCAGTATATTAGGAATATTTTCGACGTGTTAAAGCTGGACAAGAAAGGCTTACGCATTTAAATTAAGAATTTTTTCGATAATACATTTCTTTCCGGTCGGCGTTAAATTTTACGAATTAAGAGCATTATCGGTTCGGGCGTATCGACTGTAATATCGAACTTTTAAAATAAATTCGGGTATATCATATATAAAATGTGACTTTTTAAAAACAAGTTGCACGTTTCGTTTTTAACCTAAATAATTAAGTTTATCCTAGCTTCTTTTATAAGACGTTTTATGCTATTAGTGTTAAAAAATTCATGATTAAAATTAAAAGGTTAAAAAGTTAAGAAACTTAGCTCGCTCGCTTATGTGGCTCGCTTTCTTATATAGAACATTATCTTTAAAGTTTATTTTTAAGAATTATTATTACGGTTTACCTTCAAGGCTTATTTTTAAGATTTACAACGCGGAATTTAACATCTTTTAAGTTATATTAGCACTATCGAGTGAGCTGACGGGTATAAGATTTATTAAGAACGAAGCTTATTAATAATTACGCATTACTCGGTATTAAAATAAGGATTTATAATATTAAGATATATAATCTATCTTAACCGTAAAACAATATTAATTAATCATTATATTCGAAAATATTAAGTAGCATATATATCGTAGCATTTATATTGTGCAATGATTTTAATATATTTGGCTAAGCCGAGAAAATAAACCTTAAACTTATATAGACCTTAAGTATATTAAAACTAATAATTCAAACACTTTCCTATTATTTGAAAAGTTAAAAGTAATCATGATAATATATTATACCGGCTAAATTAAAATCTGTTAAATACAGGGTCAAAACACTTTAAAATAATAAAATAAACTTAAATTTTAATATAAAGTAATTAACCTATAACCCTTTAAAGCCGTACAGATATAAAACATACAGCGAAATCCTTTTAAGACCGCTCGAAAAGACTTTCCGATTAGAATTTGCGATTATCGCTGTCTTAAAATAAAGCTCTTAGAAATTTTATAAAAGAAATTAACGGCGCAACGAAACTTAGCTAGAATTAGTTTTAGAAAGAGATACATTACGACATAGAAGCCTGATTAGCAGCTTATTTATATTTATTTTAAATTATATATATAGCTAGCTTTTTATTTATATTTATTTCTCACCTTTCCCGTTGCTTTTAAGAGTATTTAAGAAACCTGTATAGCTTATATTAGAAAGTTTTACGTATGCTAGTCTTAATATTATAACGCGTTAATTAAATAATGAATTTGCTATATTTGTAATTAACGGAAAGGAGAATAAAGGACGTTAACGATTTAACTCTAAAATTCAGTTAATAAACTACTTTGTTTTTACGAACTTTAATTGCTGAAGATAAGAGATAATATGAGTTCGAACGAGTTTACAGTTATATTCGTAATTTATATTAAATTAAAGAATATTTAATTAATGCAAAGCTTTAATAAAAGTTCCAAATGCTCGTTTCAACGTAGCTGAATTAATTCTCATTGAATATTTCTTATAAACAATTCATTCTTTTAAATTAGGAAGAATATAAATTTAAAATAAATTAGTGAAGATAATAATAAAAACGAGAAACTTGCTTATGTATACGTTTTATTAGTATATTATATTATACGCTTTAAAAGAAACTTTATATATACAATATCTTAATGTTTAAACTTCTTGTAAAAACGGGAAATATAAATAAAATAAATAATTTTATATTAAAATTAAATATTTATAAATTTTAATTTAAGAAAGAGATTAAGTTTTTATATTCTCACTATTAACACTCTGATTTTATATTCATTTTCATTTTTAGTTCTATTTTATTTAGTTAATCGAAATAACCGTGTTCGACTATTAGTGGAACGTGGTCGAGCGGATTTCGTTCGATCATTACGTTACGTAACCTGTTCCCGAGAGTGTGAACACCTGGCCCATTTCGATCGTGTTTCGATGCGTCTCCTTTGCATGGTCATCAGTCATAACAGTGTGCTATAGCACACCCGGCTTGCTGACATAAGCGCATAGTCTACGCCACCCCCCTTGGCACAGGCAGTGGCCTTGAGCTCTGTGGCAAATACCTGCTTTATGTCATACGATTATCATGTTATCAGACATAGATTGGGTCAGGGCTTGGAGCATCGCTCTCGGTGCTTCCTATGGCGCAGCTTGCCATCCAAGGCTGATGTCACCATCCACCTTCAGCCGCAAGCTCCCCAGTTACCCGAAGCGTCTCATTGGACCCAGTTGCAATCACAAGATTCCGCCCCTGCCCCGCCGCCGTTGTTCCCCGCTCCGGCATCCGGGTATTCGGCAAGAAGCCCGTATTTCCAAATTTCAATCCGCTGGCCGGTAGCTGGGTACTTAAATACGACCGGAAGGACCTATGAGAATGTGTGAGTCGAGCGCCCAGTTTGCATACTGTCAGTTATTATCAGCTAGCTGGGGTGTGCGGCGCGCTTCCTATATACGGAAAGGCCCTACCAATCGGAGTATATACGTTCCGTTACCTCATCAAGATCAGGCCTATGTTTGAGGTTGTAGCTGCGCCGCAGGCGCAGCTGTGGCTAGGGTTTCCAAAAACCTGAAGCTCTAAGGATCAACTCACAAAAGACCCATAATAGACCTACAAAAGAACAATCCTTAAAAATAAGGCCTAATAACAAATTACACATATATATTTTTAGCTCCGTTTTCCTCATTTTCATAAATCTCTTAATATGTTACGGACTAACACCCTACCAGATTGAGCATGCGAGTAAGATCAGACTAAGAATTAACCGACGCCTATAAAGGCTACATGATATAAATCCGGATAAATTTAACTAATTTAAATGGATCGGTATAATATAAATCTAAAGGGATTCTACAGATCTATAAAGATCTCGCATAATTAAATATAAATGAATTTAAAGCAATTTAATTAATTTTTTATAATTTAAATAAAATATTAATTTATGGTATAACTTAATTACTTAAACTATTTTTAACTACTTAATTATTAAACGTAATTATTATATGCCTTAGTATTTAATTTCTTTAATATTATTATTAGTATTAACCGTACGATTAACGTTAAAAATTGATTAAATTAATCAGCTCTTATACGTTATAAACTTTTATTTAATAACATTATTAAATTTTAAATAATATTATAAATATTATCTTATCTCATAATTAACCCGCCTTTAAGGTAATCTTCGAAATTTTTAAAAATCATATTATAAGATCCAAAAACGAAGAAAGCTAAGGTAGTTTATAAAAAGAAAAAGGTTTGTAATAATTAAACTAGTTATATAATATAACTAGGAAAGTTTTTAATAGTGAATCGGTATGTATTAATATATTCGAATAAATCTGTAAATAATTAAAAGGTTCAAAAGTTACGTTAATTTAATACGTTACCCGGAAGTACTTTGCATAATTATCATAATTAATTTAACTAAATTAATGAATTAAATTAACGAAATTAATCAGATTTATTTTAATAATTTATAACTACGAGGTTAAAAAAGCTTTAAAAGTTATTTAACTTTATAATTTAGAGAATTATTATAAAGTTATAATAACTGTTTATAAAATGTTATAAATATTTTAAGTATGTCCTAATTAAGGTCGTAATATTAATTTTTCGAATATAATTTATTATAAAATAATAATCCGAAAAAGTAACTATTTTATTTAAACTAGGTGTGACGGCTAAGGGGTTTAACCAACTATTAAACCTAATCGTACGGTTTATATTAGCAGTAATATCGTGGGAAATTAAGCAATAAGGGTAAACAATAGTTACGTCTGGTAATAGCAGATTGTTAAAGGTAATCTAGGTAATTAAATTATATTATAAGCTGGTAATTTATTTAAATTATGATGATAACGAACGTATATATCCTTATTTTAGTTTAAGGTACTTAAGCTGCTTAAACCCTTAAACGCGTTAAGCTTTTTAAGCTTGCATAACGGCTTAAGAAGCTTAAGGTATTTAGCGCTTTAAGTTTTTTAAGCTTATTATGTAATTCCTTGGCTTTGGTCGGGGCCAACGTTTTAGGAGATCCGACCGTTTATGTTATAATTAAGACCGTTAGGTCATAATACGATTTCTTCTTTCCAGGATTTTTGCTTTTAAAGGTTAATTATTTGTTTATTAATTTTGGTAAATAACTTTTCCTTTTTTATACTTATTATATCGGGTTGAATTAAATAACGTCGTTTTCGTTAAAATATTAACGCTTTTGTTTTTTTAAAATGTATTAAACGTTTTAGCTTTAATATGCCTTTTTATTTTCGTTACGAAAAAAAGAGTATAAACTGTAAGGTCGCCCGTGGTTCCGTAAAATGCGTACGGTACGTTTGTTATAATAGGTTTTGTAATGTTTTTGGGCTTTCGAAAATAAAATATTAAAAATTTTTTGATAAAAAGGATCGTTTAGAACGTAAAGAAGAGCAGGTTCGAAAGATATTACGGGCCGCTGCTAATAAGTTTAATCGTTTGCAAAAGCAAAAACGGCTTTTCCGTCGTCGGGGTATCGAGATGTTTCGTCGTGGTATTAAAGGTACGGAGGTTATAAAGGAGTTTGAACGTTTAAAAAAGGAATAGGAATAATTGGAGGTGGCGGTGACCGCGGCCACGTTAAGCCAGGTCGTAGATCCGGTTAATTAGTTCGAGTTTATTAATTGGTTAACTGTTAACTGGGGCGGTTTCGTTATCGCTGGTGAAAGCTTTTTAGCAGGCGTTGGGCATTTATAAGGTTTTTAGCGGGTTCTTAAGTGTTTTTAAAGTTTGAGTAGTTTTTCCACTTAACCAGGTATTAGGTAAATCCGTTTTTTCTACGTATGTTTAGAATTCTTTTTACTTTGTATTTCGGTATATCTTTTTCTGGTTTTTTTTTCGTATCCTGTATTAATTTTGATGGTATTTGCTGTTGATTCGAATAAGAAAACGTAAAAGATTAGATAAAGTTTAACCTTAGGTAGTAGCTTTAATTAGTAATTATTTTTTAAGACCTTTTTGATAATATTATATAGGCCGATATATTTAAAGTCGAATTTTTTGTTTAGTTTTTTAGTTTGGATGTTTTTAGTAGCTAAGTAAATCATCTTTCTTTTCCAAAAGCTTGGTTTTTTAACTTTTTTTAATTATAGTATTTCTTTATTTAATTAGGTACGAATTTAAGTTCTGTTTTTATTTTTGTATATAATTATTTAAGTTGTTTCGATATAAGGATTACCTTAACGTTGATAGGCTTTTTACGTATGTCTTCGTAGATTTCTGGTATAAAATCAAAGTTAACGTTTGCTAAAGTTGTTTTAGTACTTTCGTAATAACTGATATTATAAATTAACTACGCGATAGGTAGCTTTTGGATTTAATCGTTTTATTCGTCGTTAATATAGTATCGTAAGTAGGTTTTTAATATTTAGTTAATTTTCTTTATCTGTTTATCTATTTAGGGTTTAAAAGCGTTAAAAAACTTTATAATTTAGGTTTAATTACATTATAAGTCCTTGCTAGAATTTCGATGTAAATATTATTCCTTTATTTAAAAAGATTTCTCTTAATAATTCGTATATTTTTAAGATATGTTTTGAAAAGATGTAAGTTAGTTGTTCCGCGTTTATATTTTCGTTATATGATAAAAAAGAGGAAAATTTAGTAAATCGGTTAACGATTACGAAGATGTTGTTATAGTATATGCCCGTAATTAGGATTTTTTGATAATGGAAGTTTAGTAATAAAGTCGAAAGTAACTGAGTTTTATGGTTGCTTTGCGATTGGTAATGGTTGTAGTTCTCCGTATGGTTTGTGTCGTCGAGTCTTTGTTTTATTGCAGATTTAGTATTATTGTTGTATTTTTTTTATTATTGATTTTATTTTAGGAAAGTGATAGGTGCGTTATAATCGTTTTAGGGTTTTGTGGATCCCTGGGTATCCGTATAGCTGATGTTTGTATATGTTTCGTATTAGTATTTTTTAGTATTTTTTTAGGATTTGTGTTTTGTTTTATTCTTTGGTTTTTAAGTAAATTATCGTTATATTCCTGGATTTTCTGGTGTAGATTAACGGCTGCTGCTTTGATTGTTGCTATTTGTCGTGGTTGCAGGTATTTCTTTAGTGTGGTGTCGAAGACTTGGTAGTTAACTTTGATTACTTTTTTTTCGAGGTTTGGTTTCCGACTGAATGCGTTTATTTTGCCCTTTTCCGATCCTTTTTGGTGGATAGTGATAAAGTCGTATTTTGTTAGTTTTTTAACGTAGCGTAGTTATCGTTTTATAAGTTTTTTAGTGGTAATAAAACGAGTAAAGTTTTTGTAGTTAGTATATACCTTAACTTAATGAAGGTGTCCCTTAAGGTAATACCTGAATTTTCGAAAACCTTTAATAATAGTTATAAATTCTTTATCGGGAATGGCGTAGTTTAATTTTGTTTCTTTTAATTTGTAAAAGTAAAAGGCGATAGGGTATAGGTTGCCTTAATCGTTGCGGTAATTTGTTATTACGCTTGAAGCGTAATTTAAAACGTTGGTTTTAAGTTTAACTAGGCGGTTTGGGTTATATATGATTAGTACTGGTTTGCTGGTAATCGTAATTTTAATCTTTTGGAAAGTTGTTTTTGTTTTTGTCGTTTAAAGGAACTTATTTCTTTTTTTTTGTTAAGTTAGATAATGGTACAATTATTTTGTTAAAGTTTCGAATAAACTTCCGGTAGTAGTTGGCGAATCCGAGGAAGGCTTGCACTTTTTTGATTATGGTGAGTGTTTTTTACTTTTGTATTAAAGCAATTTTCTTAAGGTTTATTTTGTTGTATTTTAGGGTGATAATATATCTTAGAAACTTTACTTTTTGCGTATAGAACTGGCTTCTTTTGTATTAACAAATAGGTTGGCATTTTATAAGGCTTAAAGAATTATATGAATGTATTTTATATGTTCCTTTTTGTTTTTCGAGTAAATGAGAATGTCGTCGAGGTAACAAATAACGAAGATGCTTAAGTATTCCCTAAGTATATAGTTAACTATTTGTTGAAAAGTTGCTGGTGCGTTCGTAAGTCCCAAAGGCATAACGAAATATTTAAAAAGTCCGTATTTCGTTTTAAAGGTTGTTTTCCATTCGTATTCTAGTTTAATGCGGATCTGATTATATCTTTCTTTAAAATTTAGACTTATAAACCAATTCATTCCGTAAAGGCGATTTTTTATTTCGTTAATTAAGGGTAACTGTATTTTATTTTTAACCGTGATATCGTTTAATTACTTATAGTTAATAACTAGGCGTAGTTTTCCGTTTTTCCTTAGTACGAAAAATATAGGGTATCCGGCTGATGAATTAAAGCGTTTTATATGGCCCTTTTAAAGCTTGTTTTAAGGTATTTACGTAATATTTATAATTTTATTTCGTTAAGATTATAAATCGGATAGAATCTGGTCGATGTTCCTTTTTTAAGGATTATCTTGTAGTCTTATTTGTTATGTTCTGGTAGTTTTATCTCGAGTTCTTTTCGAAATAATCGTTTATATTTGTAGTACTGTAAAGGTACGTTAGTTATGGTCTTTGACGTTAAGGGTTAATGCTGTAGGTGATCGTTTATTTTTCGTAATTTTATTTTAATAGTAATAACGATATGTCGTACTTTTTTATAACGCCTTTACTTTTTTTAATATTTTGTTCCTATAGGTAATAAGGTTTTTATCGTATTTTTATGCTTATATTTATCGTTATTTTCGATCGAATGTTAAAACCTTTTTTATTTTGAGTTCTTTTATTAAAAGGATATAAAGCGAATTTTACCTGGCAAGTTATTTAATTAATTAAAGGGTTATACTGGTATAGCTATGGTTTTTCGAAGATTATGTCGTAATTCTTTAGCGGAACGATATCGAAGTTTGTTATCTGGTTTCGTCCGTTAACGAAGATTTTAAGGTAATTAATTTTGCGGGTGATCTTTCCGTTATCGTAGGAAAATGCCTGACTTTTTAGGTTTTTAGCGATATAAGATTCCTTTTTTTCCTTTCATAATAATCGAAGTCGGTTAACTATATCCGGCGTAATGTAATTACTTCTTATTATTCCGTAGTTTACAAGTGCGGTAAACCAATGTATCTTAATTCGTATTTATAGGATGATAGAGTCGTTTTTGGTTTTTATCGTCGCGTTTAGAGCCTTTTTGGAAAGTCCTTGCTGGCTTTTATAGGTCTCGCCATCCTGCGGCTTTTTTATAGGTGGCGTTCGTTTTTTAATTCGTTTTCTAGCGCCTTGATACGTTTCTGATTTTATGCGTTAATGGCCTATAATTATTTTAATTGTCCTTCCTGTTGGCGTAGAGTAATTCCGAGTAAAAGGACTTATGTTTAGAAGTTTTTTCTGTTAATATATTCTGGTTCGGGGGCCTTTTGGCCTTCTTGTTATGTTTGGAATTAGGTATCGTATTGCCTTATATCTTCGTTTCTTTTTTTTAATTTCGTTTTTATTTTTTTATCGTTTATTCGAGTTATTTATAAAGGTTAAACGGAAGTTTAAGTTGTTAATTATTTCTAAAGATGCTTTTATAACTGTTTCGTAAACCTATTTTTATTTTATTTTATGGTTATACCATCCGAAATGGTATATGGGATCTTTATCGGGGTAGGTTCTTTTTTGGGTTAACCTGTTACTACCGTAATAATGTTGATGGTATTTTCCGAAGCGTATATCCTTAGGTATTTATACTATCGTTAATCCTTAAGGTTTTTTCTTTTGATTATAGAAGTTGAATCCTTAATTATATATTCGCGTAAATCGTTTTTCGATATACCGTTATTCCTTTACATGTTTAAGGCAATAGGCGCGCTTGTATTAAATGGCATGAAGTATACCGTATTGGTCCGGTTGTCCTAATAATAGGTCCTCGTTTTAACTTTGGTATTTTTTGATTTATGTATTAAGTTCCAACTGTTCGTACCGCTATCGCCGCTTTTTTTGTAAACGGGAAAGTAGTTTATTTTTTGTAAGCTTTTTTTATCCGTCGTGTTTTTTAAGCCATTAGGTTACTGTAGGTTCTATAGTAAGGGCTTGCTGTTTCTGGATAGCCGCTTAAGATAGCTTTTTCGCTTTTTATAATCCCTGTTGTATTTTTTTAGGGGGGTTGTGGTCGTTTTTAATTTTGATTATGTTAATTAATCGGTTGTTATCGCTTTGGTTGTTTCGAGGGGATCCTTGAGGAACCGGTATCTAGGTATTTTATCGTAACTTTTTGAGTGCCTTACATTGGAAGGCTTTATATCTTATTTTATTGCAATTAAAGTATTTAATAGTACGCGGGTTGCGTTATTAGATTACGCTTAATTTCATAGGTCTTAATACCGTTTCATAAGATATATTTGTTCCTTATGGCGTGCCGATATTAGGGGAATGTTTTGGTTTATTACCTTATCGTTTTTTAGAATGTCGAACTTTTTAAGCGTATTATCGGTTGTTAATCTTAATTGCCATAACGATATAGTTTACCAACTTTTCGGGACGTTTATTTTTAAACAGTTCTTTTTGTACCTTTTTTTCAAGCCGTCGAAAAACGTAATTATTAATGCCTTTTGTTCTTAGTTAACTTTTAAAGTTAGTTAAACGAAGGAATTACCGTATTTAAAGGTTAATCTTTTTTGCTTTAAGTTCTTAATTTTATTTTCGACTTTAATTGTTTCGTTTACCATTTCGAATGCTTTTTTCAATTCTTTTTTAAACCTTTCGTAATCGTTATAAATAGCTATGGTTTTTGCAAATTTTTATTAAGGGGGTTTGGTAACTTACTTATAAAGGGTAGGTTTAAATTAGGTGGCCGCGTTTCCGATTAATTATTTTATAACGAATTAAATTCAAAAGGTGGATATTACGCATTTATCTAAGAAGTACTTAAAGTAAATACGGCATTTCGTAAGGAATTATTATAACTTGGTGGTAATTCCGTCGAAAGCGGTAAGTTTGGTAAGCTTTAAAACTTTTCCGGTTTTCTTGCCGTAAGCTGCTTAAGTAAGTTATGCAGGCTAAGCTGGCTAATCCAGTTAATCGGGTTATTCCATATTTGCTTATCTTTCCAGTTCGACTTTTTAAGTTTTTAATTAGTTCCGGATTTCCTTAAATATACGGGTAAGTTCGATTTTGTTATTAGGAAGTTACGTAACCGTATTAATTAGCTAGTTAAATCGTTATAAGGTTTCTTTTTAAAAGATATTAAATCGAATTTTCTTATTATCGGAATTTATAATATTATCTTGAAGGATTTAAAAGGTTCCTTTAAAAACGGGTTATTTACTAAACGATATAATGTTAAAGGTATTATTTAAAATTTAATAACATTATTAAATAAAAACTTATAACGTATAACGGTTAAATAGTTTAATTAATTATTAAACTTAATCGTACGGTTTATGTTAGTAATAATATCGAAAGATATTAAATAATAAGGGTAAACAATAATTACGTTTAATAATAGCAGATTATCAGAAGTAATTTGAGTAACCAACTTGCATTATAAGCTAATAATCTATTTAAACTATGGTAATAATAAGCGTATATATCCTCATCTTGGCTTAAGGTGCTTAAGTTGCTTAAATCCTTAAGCGCGTTAAGCCTTTTAAGCTCGCATAACGGCTTAACGAGCTTAAGGAGCTTGGCGTTTTGAGTCCTTTGAGCCTGTCACGTGATTCCTTGGCTTTGGTCGGGGCCAACTTTTTGGGAGATCCGACCGTTTGTGTTGTAGCTAAGACCGTTAGGTCATAACACTAGGTTGTTATAAACAAGATATGAACACTTCGAAATGAAGATTTATATTAATTATAATAATTTATAATAATTACAACGAATTCGGAAAAGAGGTAAAGAAAATATTTAGAATAATAAATAAAGAGATGAAGGTCGAAAACAAAATTAAGAATTTGAAGTAGAAAGATTTAACTTTTGGATACGGTAACCTTTTCGCTTAATTAGCCTTAGAAATTAAATAAAAATAAAAGATATTAATAACTACAGTTTTTTAACGGCCTTTACTAAGAGGTTTAAAAAGGTTTATTTTAAAATAAACGCCTTGAAATATGAACGGATTATATGGTTATAATAATTGAAATTAATAATTAATAATACGCGTAAAAACGTTAATACTTTAAGAATAGGTAAGATAATAAGTTAAAATATTTTTTAATATGAATACATTATAAAAAACAAAGATATTTTATAAAATAATACCTAAACGTAGAAACATAAAAGTAATAAAATATTAGAACTAACGCTACGTTTGTTATTATAATTTGGATAAAATGGGACATAAAGTCTATTAACATCTTAAAAGTCAGCCCGAAATAATAAAAGTAATAACAAGCTGATTAATATAATTAAAATTAAAAACCTTTATAACCTTTTTAAGGTAAGAGAATAAGAATTATAAAAAATAAAACAAGTATTTTAGGTAACTATTTAAAAATAAAGAAGCTTAATTAAGAGACTTATAATAACTATATAACTAAAACAATATAACGATAAAAGACATATATAGAAATAAGTTATTTTCTCGTTCTTAAAGACACGCCAATAAAAATACGAATAATTAAAATTAAACGCATAAATTAAGAAATATTAAAACCAGGATAAAACCTTATTACTAGAATAACCAAGGCAATTCGGGAAGAGTTTATACTATCTATTATAAACATACTTATTGTTTTAAATATATATTAAGATAATAATATGTCGAAGAACGGATTGCGCCGATATCTAATTAACGAGTTAACTTCTATAATAAAAGCCTAATAGATTTTAAAGACTGAAACTAATACAAAAAATTACGAAAGTATATCTTATACGAGATTGTTAACGTTATTACGGTAACGACAAGTTCGCCTGAAAAGGAAAGCTGGCTTAATAAAGACCTTATATATTATAGCAGATAATAGATTCACAAAACGAAAAATAAATAAACTTACTAAATAATTATAAAAGTAACGTACCACACAAGCGAGCGAGACACAAGCGAGCGAGACACTTTTTTAGCTATTCCAACAACATATCTTCAATTGCCCATTTTTCAACAACCACAATATGGAACGCCTTACAAAAAAAGCAAGAATAAACCTAGCCATTCAGGCTAAAAGAAAAGATCCGAAACTTAGTTATAGAAAGCTTAATTCTATTTATAAAGTTTCATATTCGACTATAGGACACCGTTTTAGCGGTAAATACGCCCGAACCGATATTACTCCTAATTCGCGGAAATTGACGCCGACCGAAAAAAAATCTATTATCGAACGAATTCTTAACCTAAATACGCGAGCGTTTCCTGTCCGGTTGCAACATGTTGAAGATATGGCAAATTTACTGCTAACCCAGCGCGTTACGATACGCGTCGGGATTAACTGGACGTCGAACTTTGTTAAACGGCAAAAAAGCTTTAAATGCGTTTAAATCGAAAGATCGATTATCAAAAAATATTATGCGAAAACCTAAAAGTGTTTCGTAAATAGTTTAAGCTTGTTCGGGTTACAATCGTAAAATACGGTATCGCAAAAGAAAATATTTATAATTTTAACGAAACGGGCTTTTTAATAAAGCTTTTTATAACATCGGGCATAATAATTACAAATACTAAAAAACGTAAAAAACCTAAATAAGGTTAATAAGGTAATCAGGAATAGGTTATAATTATCCAGGCTATTAATTCGCAAAGTTAAACTTTGCCGCCATTTATCATATTAACGGGGAAAACCTACTTTAATTCCTAATATCGCGATAACCTATTACCAGCCGATTAAAAGATTAATATAAGCCATAATAACTAAACAACGAACGAATTAAGTTTAAAATGGATTTAACATTTTAACAAACATATACGAACGCGTACGAAAAAAACTAAACGTTTCCTTATCCTTAACGGCTACGAAAGTTACTATTCGATCGAATTCGAAAAATATTACGCGAACCACAATATTATTATACTTTGCATACCCGCATATTCCTCCTATCGGCTTCAACCTTTCGACGTATCCTACTTTTCCGTTTTAAAACGCGCCTATTCGCTTTATATCGAAGGTTTAATATAATGCTACCATATTCATATCGCGAAAAAAGATTTCCTTGCCGGTTTTTACGACGCGTTTAAAGCTGCCATAACGTCCGATAATATCAAATTAAAATTTGCTAAAGCTGGACTTATTCCATTCGATCCTAATAACGTCCTATCCAACTTAAAAATTCCTCCAATTATACCTACACCAACCGTTTCCCCGCTTACCTCCGCCGGTTCCAATCTTTCGCCCCCTACGAAAACCCCTACAAATATCCGTAAAGTAATAAAACAAAGACGTTACTTGCAAAGGAAAATAAAAAATTACTAGGGTAGCTCGCCGACAAGAATCATTAAATCGGTTAATCTATTAGCCAAAAATCACCTAATACTTTAGCATAAAGTTGCTTTCCTAGAACAAAAGGTTACCCAATTACGCGAAATCAACCATATCTTAAACAAACGTCGGAGGACCAAAAATAAACGTCTCCAAAAAAAAGGGACACTTACTATACAAAAAGGATAAGCTCTTCTGGCCGAAAAGGAAAGGGGTGGTAAAAAAATGCAGCCAACAGCGGCTAAAGGTAATCGTCGCAAAAAGGTTACGACGAAAAAACGGAAATATAGCATTTACGGCAAGCCCGGACATAATGCGCGTACTTGTGATAAAACTATAGATACGTCTAGCGAAAAAGAATCCGATTAATTTAAATCAATACGATATGTTGTTGTTAAGTTATTTGAATTTGTTATTATAAGGTGCCAAAAAGTGTCTCGCTCGCTTGTGTGTCTCGCTCGCTTATGTGGTACGTTATGCTTAAAAGTAATCAATAATTTAAACAT
This sequence comes from Monosporascus ibericus, assembly GCA_004154915.1. Taxonomy (NCBI): domain Eukaryota; kingdom Fungi; phylum Ascomycota; class Sordariomycetes; order Xylariales; genus Monosporascus; species Monosporascus ibericus. The sequence goes on along the minus strand of QJNU01000136.1, from coordinate 40,900 downwards.
TTAATTAACCTTTTTAAAGAATTCAAATAAACGGCAGGAAATACATGGAAAGACTTAGGAACGAAATAAAAATATAAAGTAATACGATGCTTAGTTTTAGGCAAGACGAAAAGGCAAAGACATTGTGAAAGGCTTGACCTGTGCGATCTGCAAGGAGTGGCCTAAAAGGGTTTTATTTTCTAACTAAAGAGGAAAGAAAGAGAAGATCGAAAATGCAGTTTGTGTGTGAAATTATATGGCGCTGTGTCAGATAAGTAGCGTAATAAGTGCGCACTTATTAATACAGTCTTTTGGTGCAGTGGCTACGCAACAATTAAGAGTCTCAGACACGCTCCACTAAGTGGAGTTCTACCGTCGCAGCTAATTAGCGCGCATGCAAATGCGGCCCTGCACCTAACCACTTATCCAAAGATTGGGAGTTCGAGTCGTGGAAAGAGTAATTATAACACTGGGCGTAGATAACAATCTTACACTATGACTGAACCAGCTGTTGCCTCCAGAGTACCGGCGCCAACAACTGAGGGGGTGTGTTAGATAAGTAGCGTAATAAGTGCGCACTTATCAATGCAGTCTTTTGGTGCAGTGGCTACGCAACACGCTGCGCTAGCGCAGCGCACTCCTAGCGGCTTGGCATCGACGAAAGCTTGGTACTACGATGGGGCTTAAACGCAACTCTATTACATAACCCCCCCACTTATCCGAAAGGGGGTTAATGTACTGATTGCGCTAATCCTCGCCTAATCGGATTTAGCGCCCTTGTTAACCACCGATTATAGCAATCCTTTCTTTTAATTGGTCCAAAATTCGGCGGGTATTATCGTTTCCGAATTAGGCTTAGTTTGGGCGGTTAATTATAGGCTTATAATGCGCATATAAATATTTGCGAAGGCTTTTTATTATTATAACGTTTCTTTCCTGTAATAACCTTTTATATCGGTAAGTTAATCCTTAATAATATAACATAATCGAATTTTATACATTATTATAAAGCGGCTTATAAGCTAATAAGTTATATATTATAAATTATCCGTTAAGATACTTTTTAAGAAAGGTAACAAACCTTTTAAAAAGTCGACCGTTAAATAGGAGGCCGCAAAACCTGCTTAGGCGCGTTATGTTCGTACCGCTTTGGATAAGTACCCGAAGCGTTACCGAAACGTTCCCTGCTTTACCTACGTTTTTCGTCTTGCAAAAAGCCTTAATACCTTTTATGTAAACCAGCGAGGTAAATGCGTTACTTTCTTCCTGTTTCCCCTTTACTTATAATCCCAGGTCGGCGGGCTATCCATTATCAGGTTTATGCTTATCATAATTACCGATACTTTAAGGTAAATATTTATAATTCCCTTTAAGTTATACGGTAAGCGCTTTTTTAACGTTATTTCCGCGTAATTCGTAAATATGCTTAAAATTCGCAAAGCTGTTTTTTAGTTCTGCAAAGTTGCTTTTAATTATAATCATTGCAACCTTAATAAATCCCCGCTTTTCTCGCGCCTTTTCCGCGCGGTTTTACCGCTGTTAATATCTCGTTTTAGTTTCCATCCGTAATTAAGAGAATATTAATACAAAAGCTTTACGAATTCGGGTTAAATATTCCAATATTATACGTAACGAGGTAAATTTACGCTACTTTCCCGATTTTTACACGTTACTTATAAAATTTATTAAACGTTCGGTTTTACCACTTTTTCGATTCCTTTCAGAGAAAACAGAATTAGTTATAAAAATAAAAAATCTCGTTATATAAATATTTTCCCTCGGGGGTTTCTTACGCCTTTTATACGTTACTTATTAATTATTCGTAAGCCGAACTTATTTCCGCAAATAAAAGTATCGTTATTACTTTTAAAACTTTCGTAAACGTTACTTAAATAATCGAAAAAAGAAATTCCAATATTATTAAATAAGGAATATGATTATAAGGATTAATATACGCCTTTAACGCGTAACTTTCCGCTTTATATATATAATTTCCAAAGTGTAAACCTTTAAGTAAGTCGATAAGTTTATAAATCTTTAAGAAATTTAAGTATTATGGCCGGCGTACTACCTATATCTTAACTTTTATGGTCCCCCCCCCCATCCATGCGCTATTAATAAGTTGTATACGCGTAATCCGTCCGTTAAGGATTTTTAGCTTCGGAGCGGCTTTACCGAAATTTTAACGTTACTTAAGGACAGGCCTTTAAAAATTTCTTTTCCGTAAAATACGTTATATTTAAAATCCGTTATTAATTATAAAGTTGTCGTTTTTCTTTTCAAAATCTTTTGCGACCTTTATATCTTTAAATTCCTTAAGCGGCTTTTAAATAAGTTCCGCGTAACTTTCTTATTTAACTAAAACTTCCTTTCGAAAACCCATTTAATCCTTTTAATACGGGCGTACAAAATACGATTTATTACGTACTTTAATTCCCCCTTTTCTGTTAATATCGGAAAAAGCTAAATATTTACGTTAATTTGAGATAATAAAGGATTTACGTTTACGGGTTTTAATAAATTTACGTGAAAGTAATTATAAATCCTTTCGGAAATACTAAGTTTTATTACGTATAAATTTATCACTTTCGTTATTTAACTTAACCTTTTTATGGGCCATATGGTAACGACGTTTTTAAAAAATAACCATATTTTATCTTTTACCTCGTATTTTTCCGCAGGAAAGCGACTCTTATTTGTTACTTCCTTTTACGCTTATTAAATAACTGCTATAACCGCTTAAGCAAATTCGGTTTCTTCCCGTAACCTTTATACGAAGCCCTTAACTTTTATACGGGGATTTTTAATAAGTATTAAGCTACTTTCCACCTACGGGACCGGGTCGGTATGGTACTCGTAAAGCAGGAAAAATAGGCTTAATCTTATTAAAGTCGTATTACGGTTATTAATTACAAACATCGCATTCGAAAAGAGCTTGCTTTATTCTTATTATACGTATATTATAAAAACTTACAAATAAACCAACGCCTCCTAATTTGCTTTTTCCGTAACGTCGTTAATCTCCGGATAGAACGCGGTCGATAAACGTTACTTTATCCCTACTAACTTGCAAAGCTTTTTCCAGAACCTCCTTACCCAGTGAATTGGGACGGGGTGATTTGGTCCTGATCAGTGCATATTTTATGAGAGTGTCACGATTGAGCCCGCGGTTCAAGAGATAATAAAGGCAACGCAAACTGTATTATGTGGTGTTAAATCCATATATAAAGCGATAATAAATATTTCCTTTTTCTGGGGTTGCGTCCAGCGAAAAATGAACTCCTAGAAATATATGATTGGTAATAACTAATTAATCGGCAAAGCCATGTACCCGGCTTTGTACCCTGTACTATTTTAATTTTCCTTTTTCGTGATAAAATCGTCCTCGATTTATCTTAAAAAATAAATGCTAACGTAATTAACTTTTAACGCCATAAGTAAAGAAACATGTCTAGAATATATTAATTAATTTAGTTAACGTTTGCGTAGTTTGTTTTTTATTTTCCTTAACTCAGGATTTCGTTTTCGACGTTTCGCTAGTTTATTCCGTTGTTTAACCTTTTTTTTGTTCTTTTAAGCTTTATCCTGCTTTGCCTTTTTTGCGATCGAGTTTTTATACCTAGGTTAATTAGGTTAGCCTTGCGGAAAATATGGTTTAGGTCGTTTTTTTATAGTTTGGTATGTATTTTTTAACCATCTGTATAGTATATTGTATTAACCCTTTATTATTACTTTAGCTTTTTAATTATTAAGGGGTGGTCGTAATTTATATTTCGGCTTAAATAGTAATTTCTTAAAGATCGGATCGGACTAGGTAGTTTACGGAATAAAGGAAAAAGGCATAAATGCTTTAAAGGCTTGTCCTGGCTAATCAGTAAGTATATAAGGTTGGGGGGTAGGAGATTTGATAATTAATATCTTAATTAGCGGGTTACTGGTTTCTTTAGTCGGTTATTTTATCGGTCGTGGTCGTTTACCTTCCATAAAACGAGGTAACTAATCGGATTCCGGATTATCGGCCTTCTTTGGATCGTTGACTTTTTTTTTTAATAATAAAGACAGAGATTTTCCAGGTTATAATCCCATAAGCCTCTTAATGTTATCATTATCTAATTTTAAACCCAAATACCCTTTAATTATATTGGTTATTTTAAATTCCATAATAGTTTCGCCTTATCCAATCGGTTCGTCCAGGTTATTATCTCCCCATTTTAAAAAATTACGCGTGATAATATAAAATATATAAACCATCTATAGATCGCAAATATAATATCTAACTTAGGTAGGTATCCTTATGATTGTTATACGGGTAGGGGAATTATTAAGCTTTAACTTTATCCAGGCCTTTCGATATAATTATAATAATAATTAAGTACGGTTAACCGTAAAATAAGTATTAAATATTAATATTTGACGCTTTAATTAAACATATAATATATTAACTTAATAATTTTTAAGTCCCTTATTAATCTGGAATTTGATATAGGTAATAAACTAAACATATTCTGGGTTCATATTTTTAATTAATTCCATAACCTCGTTAGGGATATATCGGGCTTGGCCGTTAAAAATTATTTTACCGGCTTTAATAATAACGGTTAAGATGTTTTAAGGTATATTTAGGGCGATTAATTATATAAGGGTAGTAATATATTAAGAACATAAGTAAATATAATCCATCAAGATTATGAGTGTTTGCCATAAAAAAGCTGCCACGGAGTTATGCCATTTTTCACTGGTTTAATGAAGGGGTGGGGTAATATTTTTCCATAGACGTTTACCGTTTTGATTAAACGGATAGATAAGGATAATTCGATTAAAATAAACTCTCGGGGTAGTTTATTGGATAGGATAGGGAGTAGAACTATTATTATATATCTTGCGGAGTAGCTGTATTATGTTATCTTTTTCCCATATTGGTATGTTGGCGATCTGGGCAAGTTTTCCGGAATCCGACATATTCAGCTTTTTAAAGTTTCCATCTTTATTCTGGTTAATACGTTTCTTAAATAATGATATGGTAACTATAGATAGATTGATTAAGGTATTAAGGTGCGAGAATAATAGTAGTTTATAACTTGGGGACTTAAATAATAACTATTATTATTTAAATCCAGAATAATATCTTAAAATACGAAAATTACCCTATTTATTAAGACTTTAAGGTTAAAGCTTACAAATATTACCCCGGATAAATAACCTTTAGGATAGCCATAAAATTAAAATGCTCTTGCTATTTTGATATATCTTAATATAAGATATACGATGAAAACGGTTAGTTCCGACCCGATGTTAGCAACTATGGATAGTTATTCCCGGAGCTTTATAAGCTTTTTAAATGTACGGTATATACCAAACCACGAAAAAGTTAATATAAGTTATTACATTTTACCGCTTGTTATATCGACGATTGTTTCATATATCTTAAAGCTAAAAAAAAAAAAAAAAATTTTAACTTAAATAAAACGAAAATATACTTATAAAACCAGATAACAAATACAAATATATAAAAACTCCCCGATAACCAAAATACCTTAAATTTTATTACTTACATCCCGAATTAAAATAAAGCCAAAAGGCCATATCGTAAGGATATTTATGTTATTCCTTAATACTTTATATTTAATACGAATTCCTAAATATGGAAATATTTCCTTTAAAAATTTATATTTTTAACCCGATAACTCGAAAAATATAAGATTAAAAGTTAAGCCCGAAAAAAATAATTATGTCCGAATGCAAATATAGCAAAAAAATATAATTTAAATGCAAAAACGATTAATGCATTAAATACGTTATTTAAAAAGCACGTAAATAAAAACTTTGCCAGGCTGGATATTATTATAAGTCAAAAAATACCAAAAGCTTTCGAAAGTAAGGTATCGAAAAGCCCTAATTTATAAAACCTTCTACGAAACGGCAAAAGGATTACGTAGCCAAATTAAAATTCCATTAAAATACAAAAACAGCATATTTAAAACCATAATTAATTTAAAAACCGAAAATAACTTTATCTTTCCCGCAGCGGCAGAAAAATATCAAGTTCCTTAAAGATATAAACTAAAGTTTTATAAATTACGTATAATAAACGGAAACCTATCCAAGTACGAAAACGGACGAATTTTACGAAAAACAAAAAAATTCCCCGTTTAAATCCAAAAATATTAAAAACGAATTTCGTTAAATATTACCGATATTTCCGGATACGATATTATCTTAAAAATATCATAACTTAGAACCCGTAATCCATATATCAACTAAAAATACCAAATACTTTCTTAAAAAAGTAACAAAAAATTACTTAAAGAAAACAAGCAGGAAATCTGCTATATTATCAAAAAGGTACAAGTACCAAATTAAGCCAAAACAATATTACCTAAATATCGAAAATTCAAAAAACTTTTTAAAAACTAAAAGAATTACGAATTATTATTATATAATTAATAAAACCATCGGATACCTATTAAGGAAAAATATCATCTTAAACTTTATAAAATTTACTACATAAACCTTAAAAAATTAAAAGTTTTATGGAAAACCATTTAATTCGATTTAAAAAAAGGATATATTCAACCTTCTAATTCTTCCGCTAAATATCCCGTCCTTATAATACTAAAAACTAAAAACGGAAAACATAAAATTAACGAAAATAAAAACTTAATTTTTAAAAAGATTATCGACTATAAACAGTTAAACGACATTACGATCAAAAATAAATACCCTTTAATCTTTATAAACACATTAAAAAAAAACGTTAACAAAGCTAAATAATTTATTATACTTAATTTTCGAAACGGTTATTACCGTATTAAAATAACCCAAAAAAAAAAATAAAAAAAAACGGCATTTAAAACGATATACGGACTTTACGAATACCGAATAATACCTATAGGACTTACTAATACTCCCGCCAATTTCCAACGCTTAATAATAACCATTTTACGGAAATATCTGGACAAATTCATATTTATCTACCTCGATAATATTCTTATCTACTCCGAAACTTTAAAGAAGTATAAATAATATATAACTTAAGTACTTTAAACTTTAAATAAGGCAAATATCCAAATTAACCCAGCCAAAAGCGTATAACATATACAAAAATTAAACTTTTTAAAATATATATTTACCCCCGGCCAAATTTAAATTTAACGTTTTAAAATAAAAACAGTTAAGGATTAACCTATTTTTAATAAGGCGATTGTTACTAATATCCGATAAATCTTAAAATTTACGGGATACGTACGAAACTTAATTAAAGGATACGGAAATATAATCAAACCATTAAGGAAACTTATTACCAAAAAGTACGTTAATAAAAAATTTAAATTTCTAAAGAATGCAAAAGAAATATTTCAAATCTTAAAAGATGTAATTATTAATAAACCTATAATAAAATTACCTAACGTAAACAAAAAAAAACGCCTAAAAGTTAATACCTTAAATTACGTATTAAATATTATCTTAAAATAACTAAAAAATAACAATAAATAATACCTAATAGCTTATTACTTAAAGGCATTCCGAAATATAAAACTTAAATAGTTAATTTATAACAAAAAATTATTAATAATTATTAACGCTTTTAAGGAATAAAAACCTTACCCGATTTATAAAAGCACAAAAGTTAAATAAACGACATAGAATTTGAATAATTTTCTTATTAAGATTTAACTTCAAAATATATCATATTAAAAAAAAAAGAATATCTAGGCAAATATTCTTAATCGTAAAGGCGATTATAATCCGAAAGTTCCTAAACGAAACATGCAGATACTATAATATAATAAAAATAACATTATACGGTTATACGAAATCCTAAAAAAACCAACCCCAAAACTTTTAATAAGGTTTCGAAATTTTTACAACATAAATAAAAAGAAAAAAGTTTAATAACTAAAAAAACAACCAAAAAGCTAGCTATTATATTACGGTAAAATTTATATTCCCAGAAACTAACAAAAATAATTTATAAAAAGATTTTACGAAAACCTATTATATAAATATTAAGAAATCTTTAAAACTACCCGACGATTACAGAAAAAATATAACTTCCTAAAATTACGCCAAATAATTAAAAAGATTATTAAAAATTATAATATTTGCAATAAAGCTAAAATAATACGCCATAAACCTTATAGGCTATTATAACTTACCGATATTCCTAATAAGGCATAGAATATTATAACTTAAGATTTTATCATTAACCTTTTTCCATTTAAAAACCTAATTACCGGAATTAAATACGACGGAATTTAGGTAATCATTAATAAATTTACCAAATACGGATACTTTTTACTTTTCAAAAAAAACCGCGACGGTAAAATAATTAACTTATATATTTATTCGACATTACCTTAACAAATACGGAATACCAAAAAAGATCATTTTTAATTAAAATAAACTTTTTATATTTAAATTTAATACCAACTTTTTTAAATAAATAAGCACTAAGCTTAAATTCTCGACAACTTATTACCCTTAAACAAACGGTTAAACGAAATGATTAAATTAAACCTTAAAATAATATTTTCGAAGTTACGTCGATTACTAACAAAATAATTAAGTAAACCTTTTACCATTAGTATAAATAACTTATAATATATTTACTAACGAAAATATGGATATATCCCCTTATATAACTATATACGGACATAAAGTAATAACTTAACGACTAAAATAATTAACGCATAAAGCTTTTATAATTACCACCATAACTTTTTAAGCAGAAATAATAATAATTAAAATTAAGATAATATAATCCCGTTTATAAACCGAATTACATTTTTTCTAACAAAAAATAACCTAATATTATAATAAGAAAAAAATTAAAAGATTAATTTTAGTAAAAGGAAATAAGGTTTATTTATTACGTTAAAGATAAAACGCAACGTCGAATATCTTATAAATTAAGATTAAAAGGCTTAACGATAAGCTTAATTTCAAAAAACTTCGCCCGTTTAAGGTTAATAAAGTTATTTCCAAAATCAACTATTAATTGTTATTACCCAAGATAATGAAAATATACTCTATTTTTTATATTTCCTTATTTAAACCAGCACCTAAAAACGTCCCGTTAAAGATAAGTCTGGAAATCGAAAAAAATAATAATAAGTACGAAATCGAAAGAATACTGGACTTTAAAATGGTTAAAAATAAGATTTAATATTTAATTAAATAAAAAGGATACTTATACAAAAGAAATACTTGGGAACTACTTAACTACTTAACGAATACGATGGACCTAGTTAAGACGTTTTACCGGCAGAATCCTAACCGACCGTTTCTAACGTAGCCAAGGTCACGGGCGATAATAGTCCCCCACTTAAATCCAACCCCGCGGCGTTCCAGTCGAAAGAAATAAACGCTTCCGCGATAGTATCTATCTCGGAAACAAGCTGCGTTTGTTCGGCCTTCATACGACGTTGCTTCTTTTCCAATTTCTTTTGTTCCTTTAGTTGGTCTAGTTCGTACCCTTTTTTCAAAATAATTACGGCTTTTTTTTTCAAAATCTCTTATTAAAAACGCAGCCGTCTTAACCTTCTAACAAGCTCTAACGATTTTTCGTTTTGTTTATAACGCTTTTTCTTTATCGCCTCCTGGTACGCTAAAAGTTCGTTTTCCGTTTCGCGCTGCTTTTTTTACAAACGCTTACATTTTTTCCTAATCTTCATTAGGGAATTTATATCCAGTACGTTGCAAGCCGAGCGCTGGCGACGAATACAACAACCGCAACTAAAAATATTAAATACAAAAAAGCAATCAAGCTCCCTAAAACGAATGCAATTCGAACAAAAAACAACCTTAAAACCAAAATTTTCAATAAAATCCGCACGGTTATCGCGTACTTCGCGTTAAAACAAACGAAATTTTCTTTTTTCTTTTTAAATACGGCCTATCATAATAAAGTTAACTTAAAATCCCTAAAACTTTCTCCAATAAACAAAAATGGCCACTTACGGTTCTTATCTTTAGGACAAAGATTCTTAAAAAGGAAAAATAATGTTATAGGAACAAGGGTTCTTATTAAGACTTACCTTTAAGGACTAGCGTAAAGCTGCTACGGCTAATCCTCGGTTAAAAAGCTTAACCTCCTAAGGCAATAATCTAGTTAATCTAGGTAATCTAGGTGATCTGGACTAAATTACGTAAATCACATAAATTATATAAATCCACGAACATACTTATTAAAAGATAAATGGATATATAACAAACCGGTTCCCTATATAAATAGTACCTACTTAGTTTCGCTCCTTAGCTATCAATTTAAGCTCTTAACTAAAAGCAACTGCACCGTTTTCTAATTAAAAGAAAAGTCTTTAAATCTCTTTAACGAATAAACCCCTAGTAAATCATTCCTCGCCCTATTGTTACCTGCAAATCAAGACCCCATTTCGGATACTGGTCATACTTCCAGGTGGATGTATAACAGGTTCGTTACAGATAAGCTGATAGTTTATTTAAATTATAAAAGATATAGCGAATATATATATCCTTTAACTAACTCTGGCTATCTGAAGAATTCAACTACCGATTATTCGTTAAGCTTAATCGAAATGGTTAAACAGTTTAAAGGGTGCCCTTTACTTTTTAAATTTACCCACTTTTTAAATTGCTTTATAACATTAAATACGAATATATTCGTAATAATAAAAGTAATCTCTTAACTATATCTGTATATTATAAATTAATTAGAATTTTCGTAACATTTATAGATCTTTTATAATATATTAACTGAACTATATAACTTTCTTTATTAAATCAATTACGTGTAATTATTTATAATGTTTAACGAAAACTTTAAAAACTTATTTATACTTAAGGAGATTATTGTTAAGGATTTTAATTATTATTATACACGCTTAAGCCTTTTTAATATTAAGCGATTTATATAAATCTATTTTATAAGAACATAAACGGCCGCTGTTAATAAAAATAAAACTTAAAGAGTTTTTAAATTCTCTTAAATATTATCTAAATATTGCGAAACAAATTATCTTTAAGGGGGGAGTGGTGTGACGGCTTATCGGTTTAATTAACTATTAAACTTAGTCGTACGGTTTATATTAGCAGCAGTGTTATGTGACGGCTAAGGGGTTTAACCAACTATTAAACTTAGTCGTACGGTTTATGTTGGCAGCAGTGTCGTGGGAAACTAAGCAATGAGGTATGCGATAGTCACGTCTGGTAATATCAGAATGCCAAAGGTAATCTGGGTAACCAAGTTGTATTACAAGCTGGTGCTATCTATCTAAACTATGGTAATAGCGAGTGTATATATCCTCGTCTTGACTCAAGGAGCTCAAACGGCTCAAACCCTTGAGGTCGTCAAGTCCTTTGAGCTTCACTCTTGGCTCAAGGGGCTCAAGGTACATGGCAGGTTGAGACCTTTGAGCTAGTCACGTGACATCTTGGCTTGGGTCGGAGTTGATTTCCTAAGTTCCGACCGTTTGTGTCAGATATAGGGGACATCAGTTGTGTTGTTATATTAGCTAGGTGCGTGTGCTGTTACACGCGTACAGCGTTAAGTAGCTTAGCCACGGAACATACATGGGCCGATTAATAGGTGACCTTTCCGTATATGAGGTACGTTACGTACCCCCCAGCTAGCTGACATACCCCTTTAACGCCTTATAGTCTTCACGGCGTTAATCGTCACACTTCATCACTTTTTAAAGCTACAGCTGTCCATTTTACCTTTCCTCCGGCGATTAAATCCTTCTGATTAAGTAATTCCTCTTTTAAAATAATCTTTAAAGCTTTTTTTCGTTAATTTAAATTTTTTATAATATTTATAAATTTTAGTTATTTTTTAAAGTTTTTAAAGACTTTTCGTAATAAAGTTTTAATTAAGTTATCAGTTAATATATCGCTTATAAACGTATAATTTACTTTAATTACATCCCTTTTTATTACTTTTCGTAATTAATAATTATATATATTTATGTATCGTAACTTTATTTATAAAAGTACGATATCGGCGTTAATTAACGGTATAATTTATTAATTATCGTATTATATATTTAACGGTTTTATATTAAAATTAACTTTTAATTCTTTAATTTATCGAAAATTAAATAAAGATCTTTTAATAATTTATGTAAATAATAATAATTTTATTTCGGTTATAAAAATACTTATTATATTTTACTTATTTACCCGTTATTTTATTATTTTTTCGAAACGCTTTATTATATAAAGTTAAAAATGCTTTCGATCGATTATATTATTTGTAAAGGAAATATCGTTTTAAGTATTTATTAAATTCTTATTATCGAATTATAACATTAACGTTTAATACCGATTAAATATAATATAATTCTATTACTAATGTTATAATATATGTTATTAAGGCTTTAATTAAATCGTACGAATAAGAATATTATAAAAAATATATTAAATTACGTATTAATTATAATATATAAAATAAAACTGATTTTCTTTTAATATTTATTAATTAAGTTTAAATAAGCTAAATTAAAATTTAGCAATAATTTAACGTTTGTTATTAATATTTTTAAAAAGTTATTAATTTTTTTAAGAATTAAATTAACCAACTTATTTATAAAATTAAATTAAGATAATTAACCTTTTTAATGAAATTTATTTTTATTATTTCAATTTTAAAATTTTTTATAAATCTTTATTATTTGTAAAAATATATCGTTTTTATATTTATTAAATTAATTAATCGATAAAACTTTAATATTTGTTATTATACGTAACGATTATATCGTCGACGTAAAAAAATAAAAACACCTTTTAATGAAAGAAATAACATAATTCGTAAAGAACGGAGTTAAGTTTTAAATCTTTAAATATGTTAGTAAAATCTTTTTGTTAAAATAAAGGCGATTTTTTTAATCCGTATAATATTTTCTTAATTAAAAATATCTTATTACGTTATAAATATTTTAAAGGCGTTTTTATATATATTTTATAAGGTAAATTCGTATTAACGAAAATATTTAATACGTTATATTATTTAAGCTTTAAGTTAAATTTAGCCGTAATAATAATTAAAGTTTGAAACGATTTTCTAGCAAATATAAATACGTATATATTATTATATACGTTTTTAAGTTATTAATTATTTCGTCCGACGAAACGGGCCTTATACCTTTAAAAGCAGTTATGTGTATTAAATTTGTAAACCTATATTTATATGCATTTTAATATTTATTTCCCTTTAGTAGATAATTAATTAACGGTTTTTTAAGACTTTATTTTTTTATAACTTTATAAATAAGCCGTTTCGGCGTTACGAAATATTTTTCTTAATGGGTATATACTTAACCTTTTATAACCTTGCGGCAGTAACGGCAAGTTTCGCCTATGTACCCGGTTTAACGATTCAAGTAACGTTTTTATTTTTAATATATTAAAGTTTTTCCGATTAAGGCGGCGTATATTTCGGGTTTTTAATTTTCTTAAACTTTCGTAATTTACCAGCTGGTTATTACGCGTACTTATAAAATAAGCTATTCGTTTTTATATTAAATACAGTTTTTTAAACTTTATAATTATTTTTAATAATATCTTTTCCGTTCGGAACGTACGGGGAGTTTATATTTATAACCGTAAAAAGTTTTCGTTTTTTACCGCTGCTTTATGTTAAATAAAGGGACGGAAGTTTAAGGTTATCTTTATTATTTCCGCCGGCGTAATAATCGAAGTAGTTATTAATGCAGACGTTAATGGCGGTAATGGTTTAAAGGTTAGAAATGGTTGTTACGGTTCGGGGGTACCGTACAGCTCCAGGACATGTATACGGCTGTAAGCACCAAGATGATTGCCACGATTGCGATCATTCCACCGATCTTTTGCCCAGATGGTGTAGCGGTATGGTGCAGCCGTAACAATGGTTCGAATAAAGCGGTCGTATAAAAATAATCAATTTTATACGAATAAGTTTATTTTCCTTATCCCGTACCTTTTTTTCGCTTCTGCCACCTTCAAATTACTTTTTTGATTTAGTCGGTAACTGGATTCCGCTTAAGGTTTTATTTTTTATTTTTTGGGTATATATTAAGTAATTATTAGTTAAATTAAATATCTTTATTTATCGGAACAAAATTTATAGTTTATTTTCCGCCACGTAAAAAAACCTATTTTTAAAGTTTTGATATTACCAAAAAAGGTAATCTTTTCGTTAAATTATACGTTTCGAATGACGATAACGTTATTCGTTAATAAATTTTAAATTAAGTAAATATTTGTTAATCGGTAACCGATAAGCAAACTAATTTATGTTTTAGGATTTAATTTTTAAAACCTTTATTTTTTTTATGGCGGTAATCGTTATAACGTAAGCCATATAATTATAAGTACGTAAATAAACCTTTTAAGGTTTTCGATTAAACATTTTAACGCCGTTTTTGTACCTAAAGTAAATATATTAAATCTTATATAAAGTTTGCTAAAAAAAAGGTATTTAAGGGTACGGTTATATAAATATATTACCGTTTTAAAGATATATACCATGAGGAATGCTCGTAATTTAGCGTTATTTCGTATCGTAATCGCTGTTTTTTTAATTATACCCTTTGAACGTTTTATACCTTTATTTTAGCCCTAGGTATATAGTATTAAGGGTTTAAGTCTAATATTTACAAAAGGCGATTAAAGTATATTTCGAAATTAGTAATTCTTTAAGATTTCGTTATCGTATTGGATTATTTATAGGAAAACCTTGTTTTGGTTTTTTAAGATTTTTAAAAGATATCGAAACGTTATAATTAATATATCGTATTTTCGGGTTTTCAAGTAAATAACCTAAATAAAGCCTAAATATGTATCGGTAACGAACATAATATATTTATACTTTTAAGGTTTTTTTCGAACTTGGTAAAGTTGACGGCGATTCGTTAGCTTAATCGGGATGCTTCCTTTTAAAGCTTACAATGTATTTATCTTTTCGTTTTCGCCTGGTTATATACTTAATATTCGATTATTATAAAACCCTTTAATCGGATTCCTTTAATATAAGATTATAATTGGGCGATTATTTAGGGGCCTGGATAACCTAGGCGTAAATACCATATAATACCGTTACTTATACGTAATAATCTTTTCGTTTATAAGTTAACGTTTCGTTTATAGGTTACAAAAACTGCATAAAAAGTAATTACGTTAATAATTTCGATAACGAATTAATTAAATTTATTGATTAACGTAACATACGAGATTAGTACTCCGGATGGTTTTTGTCATTTTTTAACAACCTAACTTTAATTGTCCACTTTTTAATATTAATAACATAGAACGGCTTATAAAAAAAATAAGAATAAACCTAGCCGTTTAGGCTAAAAAACGAAACCCGAAACTTAATTATGCGATACTTAGTTTTATATATAAAGTTACCCATTTTTCTTTACATAAACGATATACCGGTATACTTTCCCAAAGCGACCATATACCCAGATTACGCAAATTAACGCCGACCGAAAAGAAATCCATTGTCGATCGAATCCTTAACCTAGATATGTAAACGTTTCTTATCCGGCTTTAATACGTTGAAAATATGGCCAATTTATTGCTTATTTAACGCGTCGTAAAACGTATCGGGGTTAAATAGGTATCGAAATTTGTTAGACGATAAACAAAATTTAAAACGCGTTTAAATTAAAAAATCGATTCTTAAAAAATATTATGTAAAAGTTTAAAAACATTTCGTAAATAATTCGAACTTATTCGGGTTATAATCGCAAAATACGGTATCATAAAAAAAGGGTATTTGTACCTTCGACGAAACGGGCTTTTTAATAAAGCTTTTTATAGCATTAAGTATAATAATTATAAATATTAAAAATCGTAGAAAATTTAAATAAGCCTAATAGAATAATCGGAAATAAGTAATAGTTATATAAGTTATTAATTCGCAAAGTTAAATTATACTTCCATTTATTATTTTAGCCAAAAGAAAACCACCTTAATTTTTAATATTAAAAATAATAATTATTACCCGATTAAAAGTTCGGTATAAGCCATAATAATTAAATAACAAACGAATTAAGTTTAAAATAAACTTAATACTTTAATAAGCATATACGAACGCGCACGAAAGGAACCAAACGTTTTTTTATCCTTAACGGTTAGGAAAGTTATTATTCGATCGAATTCGAAAAGTATTACGCGAATAACGGTATTATTATTCTTTATATGCCCGCGTATTCCTCTTATAGGCTTTAACCTTTTAACGTATCCTGCTTTTTTGTTTTAAAGCGTACCTATTCGCTATACATCGAAAATTTAATACGATGTTACCATACCTATATTGCAAAAAAAGATTTCTTTGCTGACTTTTACGACGCGTTTGAAGTTGCTATAACGTCCAATAATATTAAATCCGGATTTGCAAAAACCGGACTTATTTTATTCGATTTTAATAACGTTTTATATAATTTAGAAATTCCTTTAGTTATACCTATACCAACCGTTTCGCCGCTTACTTCCGCCGGTTTTAATTTTTCGCCTTTTGCGAAAACCTTTATAAATATCCGTAAAGTAATAAAATAAGGATGTTATTTGCAAAAAAAGATCAGAAATTATCAGGGTAGCTCGCCGACAAGAATCGTTAAATCGGTTAATCTGTTAACCAAAAATCACCTAATACTTTGGCATAAAGTTATTTTCCTGAAACAAAAGGTTACCTAATTACGCGAAACCAATTACGTCTTTAGCAAATGTCGCAGAACTAAAAACAAACGTTTTTAAAAAGGAGGAATACTTACTATATAAGAAGGATAAACTTTCCTGGCCGAAAAGGAAAGGGGTTGTAAAAAAATACAGCTAACAGCGGCTGAAAGTAGTCGTCGCAAAAGGGTTAAGACGAAGGAACAGAAGTGTGGCGTTTGGGGCAAGCCCGGACATAATGCGCGTACTTGTTAGGAAGTTATAAAGACGTTTAACAATAAAAAATCCGATTAATTTTAATTAATTTGATGTGTTATGGTTAATTAATTTGAATTTATTATCGCGGGGTGCCAAAAACCATCCGGAGTACTGATCCATCCGAAGTACTGATCTCGTACGTTAATCATAATTTAATAATATTTATTTCGAATATAATTATTAATCTTTTAGTTATTTTATTCATAGCTTTTCTTCCGGAGCTATCGAAGTAACATTAAGTTATATGCAAATTTTTCGTAATAGGTTATATTATAAAGCCGTAACATTTTCGTACCGTTAAAGCTTTAAAATAATACATTAACCTTTCCGTACCCTTTAATTAGGACGAAGTTGTTACTTGCGTATATTCCGTTATTTTATACGATTAATTTAAAATTCCAAAACTTACTAATAAGGTTAAAAATATATATCGTAAACCTTAAATTTAAGATAAATAAATTCCTTAAAAAGTAAAGCGAAACGCTTTTTACGTTACGTCAATTAATAATTAAAAAGTACGTTAGGATTCGTTTTACTTCTTTTAAAAATTAATTTATTTTTAAAATTAACTTTTCCATAATTTTTAATAAACGGTTAACCTTTTCCTTTAGGGATTAATCGGCAGCTATTCGGTTTCGAACGAATAGTTTTAAATCTTGGCTAAATTAAAAACCTTTTAAAATTTTGTTAAGGAATGCATAAAAGTACGAAGTTAACTTATAATAGTTATTTAAGTACGCTTTATACCGTATGCTTTATGCATTTAATGCCTAACGTTTCCGTTTATTAAGGTTTCGGTTTATATGGGAACTTTTACGATTACCTCGTTTTGGCGTTCGTACCGGAGTCCTTTTTCGTAGCTAAAGGTTAATAAGTTTAGTTTCTTCTTAATCGGGGTTATTTTAATTAATAGGATCCGCGGGAATCCCATGGAACGTAAAAAACGTTACCTTAACGTTTTTCGATATAAATGGTTAATAGGTTATGGCTTAATAGTTTAAAAAGTTAGCTATTACCTTTTGGTAACTAATCGTATTATTGTCGATCTTTGCTTTCTTTACCATTTAAAAGGTTATTATCCAGGTCTTCACGACGGGAGCTATAGCTATATATAAGTCGTTAACCCATATAATCGTTAAATTCGTTTTTAAGATACCATGTTACTATCCTTAAGTTACAATCTTTTGCTATTTTACGATCTATTCGTTTAGCTTTTTGCCAGATTTCGAAGCTTACTTTAGCCTTTCGTGGTACTTTCGTTAAGTGTTAATTAGTAGCCTGCCGTCGTACACCTTGCCGGATTTAGTTAGCTTGGCGTACCACTTTCGTAAATTCTTCCCTGGAAGAAGATTTGTTTTTTTTGATCGCTAGAGATACAGATTCCAGGACCCATTTCGTAAGGTCGTTAATACCCTTGCGGAAGGTATCGTACTTCCGATTTTTGTAAATGTATGCTATAAATTCCTGATTATAGGCTTATTTGCTTTCGGTCGTTATCTTAAGGACGTTAGTAGGATGACCTGTAAGGTCGACGTTTTCGAGTATACTGTTGGAAGCTGGGGTATTGTTTCGCGTCTGAGGAAGAACTCGTTTTTTCGGATATAAGGTTATATCGGGTTCTGTAGGTTTAAGAGGTTACGAACGTAATTAATTAGGATCGATAAAATCCTAAATATTAAACGCGTACGCTTTAAATTGGAATTCGCCTTTAAAGCGGTCCCAGTTTTTAGGTTCCTGGTAAATGATTTGGGATATCGATTATACAGTCGTTATTGTTGCTATTAAAGTATATTGATAATTATTACTGATATATAGCTTATATCGTTTCAGTAATAGCTAATTAGTTAATATTTACGCGAATTAAGCGAATAAGACTTTTAAGTGTCAGATATAGAGGATATCAGCTATGTTGTTGTATTAGGCTAGATACGTGTTACAGGAACAGGGGTTCCTGTCTCTAAGAGACCTACTTGTCGGACCTAGTGTGGACCCGTCTCGGGTAAAATACGGGCTAGAGGGCTTGGCCTTCTAGGTGATCTAAGTGGTCTAAGTAATCTGGACCAGATTACATAGATCATATAAATCCACGATATACTTAGTTTAAGGAATAAGGATATATATAAACCAATCTCCTATATAAATAGTACCTATTTAATTTCGCTCCTTAATTATCCATCTAAGCTTTCGATTAAAAGCAACTGTATCGTTCTTTAATTAAAGGAAAAGTTTTTAAATGCTTTTAACTAACAAAACCCTTAATAAATTATTCCTCGCCTTATTATTACCTGCAAATCAAAACCCTATTTCGGATATTGCTTATACTTCCAGATGAATATATAATAAATTCGTTACATTTTGATAACTCCTTAATTAATAACCGACGGATAATTCCAAACCTAATTAATCATAAACTTTCCTGAATTTAATAAAAACGATATTATAAAACAACGTTTAGAAGATAAATAATATACCCGATCCCCGTTATAAGCTAATAAAGGATTAATAACCAGATTAAACAATTTACTTTTTATCAAAAAAGTTCTTTAATTAATTAATTATATCATGCCTTTTATAACCCGAAATAAGGGAAATCCTTTTTTTTCCCAGATTTAATATCCAACGCCGGTTTTAAAAGATATTATTAAGGTCTAGGAAAATTCGGAAAAAGAAAAAGAATTAAAGGTCCAGGAACCTTAAAGTCTAAAAGAAAAAAAGAAAAAGCTTTCCCTTAAAGAAAAAATGAAAATGTTATTACGCAAACTCCAGACCTTGGAAAAGGATAAGGAAAAAAGATCCTAACCCCCCCCAAAAAAGATGGCTTAACTTATCCGAAAAATAAAGGAAAGAACCCTAACACCCCCATTATTCAGCCTTAATCGGTACCATAAAGCCATTATCCTACCCCCCAGTTATTACGGAATGCCGGAAATTAAAGGTTCTAAACTAATTATCCTAAAACCTTATAACGGAATGGCAAATATAAAAGGATTTCTCGTCCAAGCTAAAACTTATTTTAAGTTTTACCAAAACTCCCTAATAAAGGATTATTAAAAGATAATAACTATTTCCCAGTTACTTACTGGACGAATTCTTTTATGGTTTAAGCTTATTATAAAAAGTTACTTAAAAGTTACCTGAAGGAATTTTCAAATATTATTAATTATATTTCTAACGATTACCGATATTTCGAGAACCGAATACAAATTATATTTAAAAATCTAGATAAGGAATAATACGCAGTAAAATAATTATAGTTCCTTTACCAAACCAAGTTAACTGCAGAATACGTAACGGAATTAAACCGTTTGGCCGTAATCTTTAATTTACTTCAAAACGCGTTACTATATCTTTTTTACGACGGTTTAAAACTTTAAGTTAAGGACGAAATATATATGGTACCTAAAATAAAATCTTTTAAAAAATATACCGATAAAATAATTATTATTTACCGACGTACCTTTAACCGGTACTTCGAAAAAAAAGAAACTAATAAACGAAATAACGATAAAGGCTTTAATAACCGAATTAAAAAGGATAAGGGTAAACCTTAAAAGAAAACAAGCATTATTTCGAAAAAATCCCAAAAAAATAAATCTAACATAAAGTATTTTAACTATGGTAAAAAGGGATATTTTAAAAGCAAATATCCCTTTCTCATAAGGAGGAACTTTAAAAAGGGAGGGATTCCTTAACCCCTCCAAAAAGCTAAAGCGACTAAATAAAAAACTAACAGTAAGGCAAAAAAGGAAGAAAATAAAGTTAGTTCGACTTCCTTCCAGCTAGAATTTACTATTGCCATTATTATTCACACCCAAAACGACATCTTAAAGTACGAAAATTATCCTATTTGCCAGGATTTAAGGCTAAAACCTGCAAATATCACCCCGGATAAACGGCTTTCAGGATAGTTATAAAGCTAAGATGCTTTTATTATCTTAATATATTTTAATATAAAATATGCGATAAAAATGGTTAGTTCCGACCCGACGTTAACAACTACGGATAGTTATTTCCGGAACTTTGCGAGCTCCCCGAATATACGGTATATACCAGATCCCGAAAAAACCAGCATAGATTATTGCATTTTACCGCTTATTACGACGACGATTATCTCGTATATTTTAAAGTTAAAAAGATATTAACTTTTAGTTTAAATAAAACGACAAAATACTTACTAAACCAGATAACGAATATAAATGCATAAAAATTTCCCGATATCCGGAATACCTTAAGTTTTATTATTTACACCCCGAATTAAAACAAAGTTAAAAAGCTATATCGTAAAGATGTTTATATTATTTTTCGATGCTTTATATTTAATACGAACTCCTAGATATAAAAATACCTCCTTCGGAAGTTCATACTCTTAACTATATAACTCGAAAGATACAAAATTAAGGATCGAGCCTAAGGGAAACAGTTATTTCCGAATGCAAATATGGTAAGAAAACGTGATTTAAATATAAGAACGATCAATATACTAAATACGTTATTCGAAAAATACGCGAATGGAAACTTTCTTAGGTTAAATACCGTCATAAGTTAAAAAACGCTAAAGGCCCTTAAAAGTAAGGTATCGAAAAACCCCAACTTACAAGACCTTATATAAGGCGGTAAAAAGATTACGTAACCAGATCGACATTCTACTTTAATATAAAAATAACATATTTAAAGCTATAATCGATTTAGGAGCCGAAAGCAACTTTATCTTTCCCGCAACGGTAAAGAAATATCAAGTTCCTCAGAAATATAAGCTAAAATCCTATAAATTACGGTCAATAAACGAAAACCTATCCAAATATGAAAACGGACAAATTTTGCAAAAAACTAAAGAACTTTCCCTTAGATCCAAAAATATCAAAAACAAATTTCGTTGGATATCGCCGATATTTCCGGATATAACATCATTTTAAGAATGCCGTAACTTAAAACCAATAACCTACATATTAATTAAAAACACCAAATACTTTCCTAAAGAGGTAACAAAAACTTACCTAAGAAGAACAAACAGGAAGTTTGTTATATTATCAAAAAAGTATAAGTACTAAATTAACCTGCAGCAATACTACCTAAATATCGAAAGTTTAAGAGATTATTTAAAAACAAAGAAAATTACGAATTATTATCATATGGTTAATAGAATTACCGAATACCTATAAAGGAAAGATATCATCCCAAACTTTACAAGATTTACCATATAAATCCTGAAAAATTAAAAACTTTATAAAATACCATTTAACTCAATTTAAAAAAAGGATATATTCGACCCTTTAAGTCCCCTATTAAATACCTTGTTCTTAAAATCCCAAAAACTAAGGATAAAAAATAAAAATTTAATAAAAACGGAAACCTGGATTTTTAAAAAGTTATTAACTATAAACAACTAAACGATATTACGATCAAAAATAGATACTGTTTAACTTTTATAAACACCCTAAGGGAAAACGTTAACAAAGCGAAATGGTTTATTATACTTAATTTACGAAACGATTATTACCGTATCAAAATGGCCAAAGGAAAAAAATAAAAAACGGCATTTAAAACGATATACGGACTTTACGAATACCGAATAATGCCTATAAAATTTATTAATATTCCCGCCAGTTTCCAGCGCTTAATTATAACCACTTTATAAAGGTATTTAAATAAGTTTATATTCGTTTACCTTAACGACATTTTCATTTACTCCGAAACTTTAAAAGAACATAAACAGCATGTAACTTAAGTACTTCAAACTTTGAATAAGGTAAATATCCGAATTAACTTAGCCAAAAGCGTATAATACATACAAAAGCTAAACTTTCTTAAATATATACTTACCCCCGGCTAAATTCAGATTTAACGCTTTAAAATAAAAGTAGTTAAAAACTGGCCCATCCTTAATAAGGCGACCGTTATTAACATCCGACAGATCTTGGGATTTACGGGTTACGTACGAGGCCTAATTAAAGGATACAAAGATATTGTTAAACTATTAACGAAATTTATTACCAAAAAGTACGTTAATAAAGAATTTAAGCTTTTAAAAAACGTAAAAAAGGCAATTTAGATTTTAAAGGACACAATTATTAATAAAACTATAATAAGGTTATTTAATGTAGATAAAAAGAAACGCTTAAAAACGGATATTTTAAATTACGCGTTAAATGCCGTTTTGGAATAGCTAAAAGATAACGACAAATGGTACTTAATGGCTTATTACTTAAAGGTATTCCGAAATGCCGAACTTAAATACCCGATTTATAGTAAG
This sequence comes from Monosporascus ibericus, assembly GCA_004154915.1. Classification (NCBI taxonomy): domain Eukaryota; kingdom Fungi; phylum Ascomycota; class Sordariomycetes; order Xylariales; genus Monosporascus; species Monosporascus ibericus. The sequence goes on along the minus strand of QJNU01000136.1, from coordinate 17,778 downwards.
GAACTGCTAGCAATTATTAACGCTTTAAAAGAATAAAAACCGTTCCTTAACGGAACTAAAAAACCGTTTAATATTTAGTTTAATTATAAAAACATTAGCCGATTTATAAAAGCATAAAAGCTGAATAAACAATATAAAAGTTAAATAATGTTTTGTCAAAGTTTAACTTTAAAATATATTATATTAAAGGAAAGGAAAATATTTAGGAGGATATCTTTAATCGTAAAGGCTATTATGATCCTAAAGTGCCCAAACGAAGTATGCAGATGCTATAATATAATAAGGATGGTATTATAGAATTATGCGAAGTTTTAAAAAAATTAATTTCTGAATTTTTAATACGATTCTGAAACTTATACGACATAACCGAAAAGAAAGAAATTCAGCAGTTAAAAGGATAGTCAAAGGACCAGCTATTATATTATGGCAAGATCTATATACCTAAAGATTAACAGGAGCGATTTGTAAAGGAATTTTACGAAAACTTATTACATGGATATTAAGGAATTTTTAAAACTATTCGACGGTTACAGGAAAAGTACGACTTCCCAGAATTACGCCGAATAATTAAGAAGATTATCAAGAATTACAACATCTGTAATAAGGTTAAAATAGCACGTCATAAGCCCTATAGGTTGTTATAATTTACCGATATTCCTGATAAAGCGTGGAATATTATAGCTTGGGATTTTATTACCAGCTTTCCTTTATTTAAAGATTTAACTATTGGAGTCGAATACGACGGAATCTGGGTAATCGTTAAGACTTACTAAATATAGGTACTTCCTAGCCTTTAAAAAATTATAACGGTAAAATAATTAGCCTATATATTTATTTAATATTACTTCGATAAATACGGAATACCAAAAAGGATCATTTTTAATCGAAATAAGCTCTTTACGTCCAAGTTTAACATTAACTTTTTTAAACAAATAGGTGCTAAATTTAAGTTCTTAACAGCTTATAACCTATAAATAAATGGTTAAACGGAACGATTAAACCAGACCTTGGAATAATACTTCCGAGGTTATATTAATTACTAGCAAAATAATTAGGTAAAGTTGTTATTATTAGTATAAGTAGCGTATAACACGTTTACTAACGAAAATATGGGCGTTTCCCCTTATATAGCTGTATACGGACATAAGGTAATAACCTAACGACCAAAGTAACCGGTATATAAAACTCCTGTTATTATTACTGTAATTTCACAAATAGAGATAATAGTAACGGAAATCAAAACGATATAATCCCGTTTATAAGCCGAGTTACGTTTTCTCCAGCAAAGAATAACCCAGTATTATAACAGGAAGAAAATTAAGGGATTAATTTTAGTAAAAGAAGATAAAGTTTATTTATTACGTTAAAAATAAAACGTAACATCGAATATCTTACAAATTAAAACCAAAAAATTTAACGATAAGCTTAATTTTAAAAAACTTAATCCGTTTAAGATTAATAAAATTATTTCCAAAACCAACTACCGATTGTCATTACTTAAGATAATAAAGATATACCTTATTTTCCATATTTCCTTATTTAAACCAGTACTTAAGAACGCCCCGTTAAAGATAAGCTTAAAAATCGAAAAAGATGATAACAAATACGAAGTCGAAAGAATACTGGACTTCAGAATAATTAAAAACAAGATCCAGTACTTAATTAAGTAAGAAAAATACTTATACGAAGAAAATATTTCGGAACCACTTAGTTACCTAACGAATGCGATGGACCTAGTTAAGACGTTTTACCGGCAAAATCCTAACCGACCGTTTTTAACGCGGCTAAGGTCGTAAGTAATAAAGGTCCCCCGCTTAAATCTAAAGCTGCGGCGTTCTAATCGAAGGAAGTAAACGCTTTCGTAATAACGTTTATCTCGGAAACAAGCTGCGTTTGTTCGGCCTTTATATAACGCTACTTTTTTTCCAACTTTTCTTACTTTTTTAATTAATTTAATTCATATCCCTTTTTCAAAATGGCTATAATCTTTTTCTTTAAGATTTCTTACTAAAAACGTAAGCGTTTTATCCGACCAACAAGCTTTCTTGTCCTTTTTTTGGCGGCTTCCTAATATGCGATCAAAGTGTCCTCCGCCTTTTGTTATTTTTTCTCCAGACGATCGTACATTGTGCCCAGTTTCGTTAGTAAGTTTATGGTAAAAACGTTATAAGTTAAACGTTGGCGACGGATGTAATAATTATAACGTCCCACACGTATGAGCGAGGGACACGTATGAGCGAGGCACTTTTTGGCGTTCCGTAACAACAAATTCAAATAACACAACTATAACATATTAAATCAATTTAAATTAATCGGATTCTTCGTCGCTAGACGTATTTACAGCTTCTTTATAAGTGCGCGCATTATGTCCGGGCTTGCCGTAGACGTTATATTTCCGTTCCTTCGTTTTAACCCTTTTACGACGATTACCTTTAGCCGCTATTAGCTGCAATTTTTTACCATCCCTTTCTTTTTCGGCTAAAAAAGCTTGTCCTTTTTATATAGTAAGTATTCCTTCTTTTTAAAAACGTTTATTTTTGGTTTTCCGACGTTTGCTGAAAAAATAGTTGGTTTCGCGCAATTTGGCTGTTTTTTCTTTAAGAAAAACGTTTTCGTACAAAAGTATTAAGTTATTTTTTGTCAAAAGATTAACTAATTTAATTAATTTTGTCGGCGAGCTTCCCTGGTAATTCTTGATTTTTTTTTGCAAATAACGCCCCCGTTTTTTTGTTTCTTGGATATTTCGAAGGGTTTTTGCGGGAAGGGAACGTATGGAACCGAAGGAAATAAGCGGGGAGACGGTCGGCGTAGGTACAGCTGGAGGAATTTTTAATTCGGAAAGGACGTTATTAGGATCGAATAAAATAAGCCCAGCTTTTATAAATCCAGCTTTGATATTATCGGACGTTATGGCAGCTTTAAACGCGTCGTAAAAACCAGCGAAAAAATCTTCTTTCGTAATATAAGTATAATAACGTCGTATTAAACTTTCGATATAAAGCGAATAAACGCGCTTTAAAACAGAAAAGCAAGATACGTTAAAAGGTTAAAACCGATAAAAAGAATAGGAAAGCATATAAAGCGTAATAATGTCGTTATTCGCGTAATATTCTTCAAATTTTATCAAATGGTAACTTTCGTGGCCGTCGAGGATAAGGAAACGTTTTATTCTTTTTGTACGCGTTCGAATATATTTATCGAAATGCTGGATTTATTTTAAACTTAATTCGTTCGTTATCTAATTATTATAATTGGTCCTAACCTTTTAATTAGGTGGTAATAAGTTATCGCGATATCAGGAACTAAGATGGGTTTTCCCCGCCAAAATAATAAATGGCGGTATAGCCTAATTTTGCAAATTAACAGCTTATATAACTATAACCCATTTCCGATTACCTTATTACGCCTATTTAAGTTTTTTACGTCTTTCGGCATTTGTAATTACCATACCGCATGCCAATAAAAGTTTTATTAAAAAGCCCGTTTCGTCGAAATTATAAATATCCTTTTCTGTAATACCGTATTTTGCAATTATAACCCGAATAAGCTTAAACCATTTACGAAATACTTTTGGATTTTCGCATAATACCCTTTAATAATTAATTTTCCGATTTAAACGCGTTTTAAGTTTTTTTTACCGTCGAACAAAGCTCGACGCCCAGTTAACTCCGACGCGTTCCGCAACGCGCTAAGCTAACAGTATATTGGCCATATCTTTAACGTGTTAAAGCCGGACAGGAAACGTTTACATATTTAAATCGAGGATTCGGTCGACAATCGATTTTTATTCGGTCGGCGTTAATTTCTGCAAAGGAGGGATAATATCGGCTTAGGCGCGTCTACCGTTAAAACGGTATAACAAGGTAAAATATGGAACTTCATAAATAAAACTAAGTTTTCTATAACTAAGTTTTGGGTTTCTTTTTTTAGCCTGAAAGGCTAGGTTCATTTTCGCTTCTTTTGTAAGGCGTTCCATAATGTTAGTATTGAGAAATGGACGATTAAAGATAGGTAGTTGGAATAGCTGAAAAAGTGCCTCGCTTATACGTGTCCCTCGCTCATACGTGTGAGACGTTAATTCGAGATATTAGGAATAAAGAAATAATCGGTTTTGCCAAAACGAATATAATTAGAACAGGAAAAAGCCTTAACGTTAAACTTTTTGATTAAATTAACCCGAACGTTGCGGAAGTTGCGTTAATTTAAGCGAGGTTTTCTTTTTTCTTTTCGAATACGGCCTGTTATAGTAAAGGTTAATCGAAGCATTTTCGAAAGCGCATTTTAATAAGGAAATGGCCATTTACGGTTCTTATCTTTGAGATAAAGACCTTTGGAAAAGGGAAATAATGTTATAGGAATAAGGGTTCCTATCTTTAAAAGACCTATTTATCGGACTTAATATAAACCCGTTTCGGGTAAAATACAGGCTAAAGGGCTTGGCCTTCTAGGTGATCTAAGTGATTTAAGTGATCTGGACCAGATTATATAAATTATATAAATTTACGACATATTTACTTTAAGGAATAAGGATATATATAAACCAGTTTCCTATGTAAATAGCACTTATTTACTTTCGCTTTTTAGCTATTAATCTAAGCTTTCGACTAAAGGTAACTGTACTATTCTTTAATTGAGGAAAGAGTTTTTAAATCTCTTTAACGAACAAAACCCTTAGTAAATCATTCCTCGCCTTATTGTTACCTGCAAATCAAGACCCCATTTCGGATACTGCTCATACTTCCAGGTGGATGTATGACAGGTTCGTTACAACAACTTTTAACTTTTGATGCATCGGCTTTCAAAGCAATATATCGAAGCAACCAAAAGGTTACAAACGTAAAGCCATATATCATTATGTAGCCGTCGCCGAGAGCTACATTTTGATGTTAATTATAACTTCGTTACTAATATATTCGCAAAAAGGCAAACCTTTAAAAAGAAGATTTTTATTTAAACGATATATATCTTATCATAACTTAACCAATATAGCGGTTATAAAAGTGCATCCGGTACCATTATGTAGCCCTCGTCGAGGACTACATAACGGTATATAGCTCTACGTCGACAACCTTTTAGTTGTTAAGATAGCTCACTTTAAAGCCCGAACTATCTAAAATTAACAACTTAGACGATTTCGGAGTTGTTTACCATACGTAATATCGATTGGAAACGCCTTATTATAAAAGGCTTAGTACGGTAGTTGGCTTAGTAACAACCCCGCGCTAAATATTTTCAGTAAGGCTTCCCCGCCGTTAGTATAAAATACGAACCCCTCGCTAAGCTCTTTTTAGTAAGGCGTTTCTAATTGCTATTACGTACAGCAAACAATTCTGAAATCGTTTAAGTCATTAATTTTGGATATTTTGGGCTTTAAAGTAAGTTATTTTAACAACCAAAAAGTTGTCGACGTAAAGCTATATACCGTTATGTAGCCCTCGACGAGGGCTACATAATGGTACCGGATGCACTTTTATAACCGCTATATTGGTTAAGTTATGATAAGATATATATCGTTTAAATGGAAACCTTTCTTTTAAAGGCTTTCCTTTTTGCGAATATACTAGTCACAAAAGTATAATTAACATCAAAATGTAGCTCTCGGCGACAGCTACATAATTATATATGGCTGCAAATCGGGAGCTCTCTGCCTGTTAAGATATATCGCTTTGAATCGTATTCGAAGTTGGACGTTGCGTTGCAAAAAAAGTTGTGATTCAGAAAGCTAAGTGGGGCTAGGACACTCTGATTCGAAACGGCAGTACGCGATCTTCAGTGCGGCTCGACCCGCGGAGCCAACCCACTTGGTGTTGAATTAGACGCAGCTTTGACCAGGACAAGCTGTCTAACGAACTGTTACTGTAGGTGAGATGGTTTGGCACCGATAGAGAACACGAGGATTAAGTTGATTCATTATGAATTATCAGTGGTGAAGAATAGACTTGAGACGAGATCTGTCAGACCCTACTGAAGTCTAGGTCTGTTAGCTGCATCATGACTTAGCTAGCGTTGCTACTATTGGGATGCGCTGTTCGACTGTCCGGTATCGCTTTCTCTCAGATACAGCTGTTTTATGTGTATATAAGGAGGCTTCATGACCTCTCTTTCTAGACAGGACATCTTAGAAGGTCAACCAGATAATATCCTCTTCATTCAGCCATATATGCTTCAGTGTGTGATGTCAGGGTCTCATAAGATCACAATATGCCGAATTTTGATGCTAGGGACATTATGAGAAACGTCCACGTCAAGTCAACCAATTCATACTCCTCTCGACTAAGCCGAAGGCTTTTCCTTTCCTCCTCGAATTGAGCGCCGCCTTTCTGTTAATCTGCGATAAAACTGGGATTGGTTAGGTCCGACCAGTCAACCGAAGACCAGGCCGATAGAGGCGGGATCCCGAAAGCCTCCGGTCTAGCATAAGACCCGCACTCTATTTTGGCAAGTAAATGCCTATTAGCAAAAAACTTAGCTAGAGAGAGCCCGAAAATCCCTATAGAAAAGACGCACCACATACGCCTAGCATGAGGACAGTCATTCTGGGAGTAAAATGTGGGGGATCATGGTTAACCAGACTCAACAATGATCCCCGCCACCTGGAACATAAACCTGCGGTCCTCGTATTAGTCAGAAAGGATCAAACATCACCTGCGAAATGTGAGCGATGGCGGGATAACACCCCGAAATAGTGCTAGTGCTGTGTTGGCATCAACTCTGTATTACGCTGATGCATGTCCTAATTCCATTTTACGTGCAGCGCTTTAATCTCGCGTAATAAACTGTTTTGAGGCACTCCATATGTAATGCACGCGTTGCGGCGTTCCAGGGTGGTTTTCCAGCTTCTGCATGTTACCAACCGTATGAGATTCAAGATCTTGCACTCAGGGCACCCACAGGACCTCACTACCTTACTCGCATTGTCAGTTTCACATGGTACAACGTGACCTAGTTAGGCAATTCGTGCCATGCTTCGTATGGTAACCTCCACTCTCTCCGCACCCGCCGGATAGAATTTTTTTGGAACAAGGAAGCAGGTGATCCATCGAGTCGCAGAGCGGCTAGAATCCCAATGGCACTTGATTGGCTGATGGCATCGATGTTGGTTGTTGCGTGTCAGCTTACATGAGCAGAGACCTGGACGTGGGTGGACCCTCTCCGTCGCTTACAATGAGCTATCGCCATATTCCTTGGGAGGGACGCCTTCCGTTCATCGTCTCAACTGGATTAGCAGATTGCTCTCAGCTTGCCCGGAACACCGATACTCAAAGCCTCCTCTCGCTAATCTTAACCCTTGAAGATCTGAATTTACCATTACTTCTTGGTTGACGTAACAACTCTGCCATTAACGTTCAGACTGTAGCATTCTTGTAGAAATGCTGGCAGTTATTCTCTACTGATACTTCCTGCATGCGGTTGTAATTACTATGCAAGGGATGGCGGCTTTAACGAATCGTCATATATACTATACACAGTCCAGAGGGGTCTTCAAAGCGTCTAACGGTATAATAATATTCCATAGCTGGGCCAAGCATAGAAGCTTTCCCGGAGGCAGTGTACCTTGTTGCTTATCCCTTGCCTTGTTACCACCGCAGACCCCTGTTCATATTGCATGCCACGTGCTGGCCTCGTGACTCCCTGGCCCTCCCGGGTCGTATAAATGTCAGACCTCCGCGCCACGAGCGTCCAGCCCGAGCACGACCACATCCGCCTGAACAACCGCTTGCACCATGCAGTCTCATAAGGTCGCGCTGTCGGTGTTTGCTATCTTGTACCATGCTGCGGTGGCAGCCTGCGCCCATTCGAAGCTGCTGACCGGCGGCACGATCATCGCGTACGACGAGGAGACCCGGCTGCCGAAAGTGATACGAGACGGGTCGCTGCTTGTCCGGGGAGACCGCATCGACTGGATTTCCGACGCCGCTCTGCCCGACAATGCGGTAACGGGCGATGTAGAGGTGATCGATTGTACTGACAACATCATTACTCCGGGCTTCATCGACACGCATCGGCACGGGTGGCAGACTGTCTTCAAGACCCTCGGCTCTAACACGACATTGGCCGAGTACTTCTTCCGGTACAGCGCACTCGTGGCACAGCCTCTGTTCACCCCTGAGGACCTATACATCAGCCAGCTGGTAGGTATCCACGAGGCCCTCAACGCCGGGGTAACGACGATACTCGATCATGCGCACCATACGTGGACCCGCGAGTTTGCCGCAGCTGGTCTCGACGCCTCGGTAGATAGTGGCGCTAGGGTCTTCTGGGCTTACGCCTTCCAGAATGTAGAAAATTTCGGCATTCCAGACCAGATCTCCCAATGGCGTGAACTCGCTTCCGCGATGTCAAGCAATCTTACCACATTGGGAATAGCATACGACGACTTCACAAACGATCCCGAAGGCGCCGATACTTCGGCGGTAGTCAACCTTGCTCGGTATGGAGAGGACCTGATAATCAAGATGTTAGCTGACCAATGGAACAGCGAGAGCAATGTCGCTGTGCTCACAGCCCATCATGTAGACGGGCCCTGGATGCGTAGGTACGGTTGGGTTCCCCTTAATCGCACCTACTAACTCGTTGGCTACAGTGGGGAACTCACCTGAGGACCTCCACCGAGTCGGAATACTGAACAGTAGTATACCGATCGTGCTTTCGCATGCCACGTCGCTCACGCCAAGGGGCGCCCAGCTCCTACGTAGCACTAACCAGCACGTCTCCGTCACCCCAGAGAGCGAAATGCACTACGGTCACCTGCACCCGACGAGCCATCTGATCTTGGACCAGGCGTCGCTCGGCGTCGACACCCATTTCACCTTCTCAACAGACATCCTGACGCAGGCGCGCATGTGGCTGCAGACAACCCGGTACCGTGTGTACGAGAACACGCTCGACCGCTGGGAAATACCCGCCGGCAACCCTTTCTCCGTCAACCAGGCGTTCCTCCTCGCCACGCGAAACGGCGGATTGGCTCTTGGACGCAAGGATCTGGGTGTCCTCGCCCCAGACGCCAAGGCGGACATCGTGGTATGGGACGGACGTTCCCCCTCAATGCTTGGGTGGAGCGACCCCATCGCGGCCGTCATCCTCCACGCGAGCGTGGGCGACATCGAACACGTCCTCGTCGACGGTGAGTTCGTAAAGCGCGACGGGAAGCTCGTCATCGACGGTTACAAGGGAGTTCAGGATCGATTCCTAAAGAGCGCCAAACGCATTCAGGAAACTCTGAAGAAGACGCCTCTGCCCCCACAAGAGGGCCCTCTCTTTGGGATCGGTTATCCCTACGGCCAGGTCATGGAGATAGATGTCCAGCGAGACGAAGGGACTGGTTATGGACCGAGCTATGCCTAGGGGACTACCAGAGAATAACCTCAGTAGCCCTAAAGGAGCTAGTCTACGTTGATGGCAGTGGTCACACCAGCCATTTTCTGGCCTTCAGGGGTCGGCATCAGTAAATAGACCTTCACTAATATTAGGCAGAGCTTCTGCTCCGTGGTAGCGGGGACATTCTTGTGCAAGTGAATAGTCTAATTTAACGAAAAGAACAATAAAATGAAGTGTTAAACTTACCATCCAGGTTCTGTATTTTCGACTCAGTTCCTAGCTATCCTGTTAATCATCCCTTCTCTTCACAAAAGAGAGCTCTTATGTCAGTACGACGGCACGAAGAGATATTTTGCATACAGGCCGAACTGGCCCCCATGCGGACGCCGCTTGAGAAGTTCGTATGCCGGTTATACTACGTGAGGCTCCGGGCCTCCGTGGACCAGCGATGTCAGTTAGAAGGTGTTCTGCCACCCGCACTCAAGCACTACTGAACGGCGCTCCTCGGCCTCCGCACGGTTCGGCAAATCGGAGCCCTACCGCCCTATCCAACTCCGCGATGGTGAAAGACTGCAACGTCTATTCAATGCCTAGTCGTATATATCAGGGCCCCTGATAGACGCGGCAGACCTGGCCATAGAAGGACATATTCCTCGTGCTAGTTCTGCTCCTTGTTTTGTGGGTGAAGGCCAAGGCCGCGAGCAGGCTATCTGCCAGCCACACGCAGACACAGTTCTTCACGCCCTACACGAGCGGGTCAGGGATGGAGGTCGTGGTCGCGCACCGATGAATGGAGCCATTGCATTGGCCGTATAATTGCCCCAATCCGGCTCCAAACTTGTAATCAGTGTCGACTAGTCAGTGGTCGACGGCTATGTAGTGGTCGTCCCCCGGTCGAGCATCCACCTCTGTAGGTAGATTGATGTCACCCCAGGGGGTGTGAAGAGCAGGCTAAGGATAGATTCCCTCATCAGGGGTGCGAGTTCATGTAAGATCTGTCAGTATTCTCTTACCGTAAGCACCTTTTGCAAATCATCCGAGATGTGTTACTGGCAACTACGTCTTGGAAGGGTATCATTCAGCCGTCTGGTACTTGCACCTGTAGTTGAGCTTGCGTATAATTGTAATACAGCTTGAAAGTGAACAGAGTGCCAGCATGCTTCAAAGTAAAGTCGCCATGGGTGTCGAGGGCAGTCCGCGGTAGGTCCTAAATTCCCGACGCAGCGACTACAGGGATTTGCGGTGGTATGGTGGATGGTGTGAGGGGTAGGCAGAAATAAGTCAGAATGATTTCAAGCTTACGGTTTTCGGGATCTGTAATAAAGTGATGCTATTCTGAATATTAGGTTGCACTGGCTGCTATGCATTCTTGTTGCAAAGGGTAAAGAGTCTGGTGGGTGTTAATGTTTCCGGAATAGATGTGGGCGGCAAGGGGTTGCGCCTACCGTAACACGCTAATCGAGCCCATGATTCTCCGGCGATACCTGTCGCAGCGGAATGGAGTCCCTGAATCTTAGCTTTGGCCCGCGGATCAATCATAGGATGGAATGGTGAGTTGGTGTTGGGCGAAGATATAGGACTAGACTCCTTCGAACTCGATCTCATGGTGCAACATTCGAGTCCCACTAAGCGTCCGGAGTTTCACTCAAAAGAAGCCGGTCTTTCCATATGGATTTGAGAACGGAGAAGTGTAAAGCGAAATAAGATGGTTGAACCGTTTGCTCTAGAACCACCAGCGTCCTGTGCGGCTCTACCTTCTGCTTCCTCGCTGGCGACTACTGTGCCTGATTTCTGCCTAGACTTTTGATTGCCCAAGTTATTCGTTCCTTTCCCTTTGAACCTTTCGCCAAATGCAGTTGAAATAGTTTACTCAGCTATCTCTCCGGCAGCCACCACTAACTTGCTTGACAGTGGGCAAACACAAGATCTCGTGGCGTGAGCCTGATAAAATGATCAGAATTAGCATACAACCGTGTCTATGATCTTGGGCGCGCTGCATACACACAAACAGAGCGGCGTGAGCCCTAATTATCTTCCATCTACCACTTCTTCTTCGCGTAATCCGCAACCCCCTGGATGATCCTGTCCGTCATGGCCTCATCCTGCTTCTTAGAGCTATGTTGATGTCCGTTAGAACTACCCCCCTAACACATACCCCGGAAGCCCACCGGAACTGGACTTCTGGTCATGACTGTCATTCTTTTCGGAGGGGTCATGGCTGACATAGCGGTTACGATCGCCACTTTAACCATATCCCGCAATGTGTCCAGGGCGGTCACCGCCGTGCGCTGAAGAGCAACCACCTTAGCTGTCATTGTATCGACGGTCACCACCAGAGCCGTAAACCCCTGAGTGTCCAGGACGGTTCTTGCCATGCAACGAAGAACGGCCTCCATCGCTAGACATATTGTTGTGCCTTCCGCTATCAAAGCAGTTATTATCATCCCGGCGATCATAGCCATAACCACCGCTGGAGTGTCCAGGTCGGTCGTTCTGATAGAAGGATGTGTTGTGGTCGTAACATGGACCGTCGTCTCATCTGCCAGCGCCATATATCTATTATCATGGCAAGAACCACCTCCTCAATGACCCTCGCTGCCGGAATAACCTGGTCGGTCCTTTCCGTAAGCGGAACTCTTTCCACCACCACAGTAACTGTCGTTGCCCGGGCGGTCACCGCCATAGCCGTCCACGTAAGCACTATTTGCGCGACGCTTATCTATGAACCCGCCGCTATACGTTTGGCCTCCATATCTCGGGTTACCGCCTCGTCAAGCACCACTGGAATACGAGTCATGGTTGACCCTGTGATCTGATGAACCATAGCCATCGATGTGGCTATGGGAGTCGCAAGCGCCCGAGCCACCGTAAGAGCCGTCTAAAGTCGTATGGTTAGCGAAATCTGGGCCACCGCATGAGCGTTCCCGCAGGGCCGTAGCACGAACCATTGCGGCAAGAGTAATCGCTGGCGTACAAGCTCATTCCGAACTAATTTTCTACCTAGGAACTTGATAACGTTTGATTACGGCGAGATTGATGGTCGAGAGTCATCGATGATGCGAAAGCGATAAGTGGGATACACTTTGCTCCTCCAGGTTACTTCTTGTACAACCACTGACCTCCTCATTTCACCTAGCAACCTCTAGAACGAGGCCACACCACGAGCTAGCTAGAACGTGGGGCGGCAAAAAGGCTCATATCATACACACAAATTTAGAAATAGAATGCCGCTAGTGAGCTTAGTCGTCATGACACCAGAACTAGTGCATTCCCAACACGAGATACAGCGTGAGACATTTCTACTGTATAGAGAAACGGTGAATGTAACTGGTGAATAGATAACATCGTATCGTGTGCTGGGAGTGGTGGAATTTTGTCAGATGAATTCACTGTCAGGGTCAGATCGACAAGCGCCCAGGCTACAGCCCGCCCGTCCGTTTCAATAGCCGCACTCTCATTAATAACTACTAGAAGTCTCTATTGTGCCGTCCTGCGCATGGAGCGTTTCGCTCTCGTTTAGCCTAATACCGGGTCGTTCCTCGGGGTGCAGCTTGGAATGAGGTCCTGAGACAGAGTGAGTGGTTCGAAGGATCTTCATTAGTCCCGATGTTACCGCGTAGTTGATGGTGAATCATCAGTAAGGGGATTTCAGATGGACATCGGAGAAACTTCACTGGCCTGAAGCCTTCTTCGAACCCCAGCTTGAACATATTATGAGTCGCTGCATTACGAAAACGATGATAAGAATTACAAAGTAAGAATAGGAGAATAGGAGAATTCATCTTCAAGTGATACCGTCGTACGTCAGAACAGGAAGCGAGATCGTTCTGAAGTGGCGAATGAAGCATAGAAAGGGTATAATGTAGACCCAAGCGTGGCTTCGGATAATGTGATTATAGATCCCATTACTGCAGTCGGCACAAAACATATGGCGGGTATTGCAAATAGGGTTTTCCAAAGACCGGGTGAAATATCGCTCTACCTTCTGGCTAGATATAGAAGGTGACGGCCTCGATGAGCGTTCGTATTGGGCCGTCTTTTACTTTCCATCATTACCTTCGTCGGCCTTCCCTTCCCAATTCAGCAACTCATACGAGTCCACAGGTATTCTCGAAGCCGTCTCCTCAATCGCTTCATGGTCGTTCCTTAGGTGCCGAGTTTCGCCGAATTTACCTGCTTTATAAGCTTGGTTGGCATGCCTCTAGATACGCATAGTCTAATTATCTCTAAGTTGACATTTTAGTGAGTGCCGGGAGCTGAGGCTTTCTATGCTCAACCATGGCCCCAAGAAGCACCGCGAAGACGCAAATGCTGATTTGGGTATGAGTTGCATCCAAGTACAAGATAAAAAGTATGTTGACTGTGGTAATCTCGACGAAAAGCGCCTAAGAAGAACGCATTAATAACCTGCTTCGAGTGGAACAAAACCTCAACGGCTTCTTAACGGTCCAAATTCCAAAAAGATCTGAATGTTTATACGCAGAAAATTATTTTTGACGCCAGAGTCGTCCGGGAACACGTCCGTCATGATGACCGCAGCAGACTCAACCCCTGCCTGTCCTCAATCTCTGCGCTACCCTTTCCCCTCCTGACGTCTACAGGAGGCTCAAATGGTTGTCACGATGAGATAACCAGAAATAGCAGGAGAGGAAATAGTCCGGTTGCTAGTGGGTAACCAGGGGCAGAAGGCCCGGGTTTCTGGGTCCACGGGGTTATTCGGTAATAGCCGCCCCGAAGATCGCCCGTCATCGGCTCTTGGGACAGACCCTCAGTGGGTTGCTTGGGCACTTTTTGGATGGGTCGGCTAAGCGGTTCCCGGAAGCTTCGGGCTTGGTTGTGGAGTCGCTCGGCTGCTTATTACAGACCTACAATATGAACTCATCAGATCATTGACACAAAAAAGTTTGGCGTACTTTCAAGATAACCGTCGGTTATATTTTCAATATTAATTTCTTACTCTTACATTTTCCTGGTGGGAGGATTGGGTAGGGAGCTTTTAGTGTATTTGGACACTGCGCCACTTTTCGTGTCAATGACACATTCTTCTCACCATCCAATGATGGTTAGTCCTCGTATCCGCTTGTAGTTAGCGTTGAGGGTAGCACAATACGATGATCGCAGCCATAAGCAGAGAGCAGATAGGTTCTAGAAACGAACGCGGAAGCTCCCCTTTTCTGTTCAGGCTTTTACTTCACGGTACACTGAAGACACTGTCTTCACAATTACCCATGGTCCGGCTTGCCAAATGCCTTTGATACTAGAGACGACGAAGGGAACGAGGGTATACAAAATGTAATAGTGTGAAGGATACAAGTGTAGTCAGGCTATTCTCGTATGTACTTGCGCCTTCCGGATGAGCAGCTTACTCTGCCCATTTTTTATGCAGGTCGGCCTGACAACGCCACGCCTGGCGAACTCGCCTTGTTAAGCGACTTGTGGGCTTTTGAATATTTACTGGAGGTGAGCAAAGAAACCGCGGATGTAATAGGTCATCTGGCTTCCAATATGGATTTTGTCACAAAAAAAACCACACAATGGGAGGCAGGTTAAACAACCATCCCGAGGCGAGTAATTCCCCCAACAAAGATCTATACGACCATAAAGAGAATCTATGAAAGACACACTCGAAGTCAGGGAAACTTCGGACTCTCTCAAAATAACATTCGTACGCGCACGGTTCTCTTCGTTGAATGTACCTTTTGAATATCAGATCGATCGACCTTTTTACATACAGGCAACACCCATCATCCAGGCTGGTCCTGTCCTTTTCCAGTTAGCACTGTTAACCTTGACAGTTTTGTCGTTTGGATAACGTGAGAATCTACGGTTGGGATCCATGATACTAAAAAAAGGACTTAGACCGTTCGATGGGTTTCTATTAGTCGATAAGTAACTTCATATTTGCTCAAGCTACTAATCGTAAGCGGGATTCGGACGATGTAAGGCCCTTGGCGGAGTGGAGCTGCCTGGTCGTTTTCCTTCGTGTTGCTCTGGTTCTCCATAAACAACCCCTGCTTTGAGGCTACTGCAGATACTACCACCAGAGCAAGGGCACCAAATGCTACGTCATCTCTCTAAAATTGTGTGGCTGCTATCGTTCGATTGACAACCTTTACTAACAGCCCCACAATTTCCATCCGGAGATCCCTATGGGATTGTGTTGGTACTCTGACCGTCTTACGCAGTACCATGTTCGGGCGACCGCAGTGTCGGTATCAGCGAACTTAGAGTTTTCAATATGGCAAGAGCCGATGGCATGTCCTTCGGGTATGAAGGCTTGCCTGGTGCGCCCCCCACCAGTCAAGGTCAGGGTTATGTGGATCAAGCCCTACGGAGATGCGAACGAAAGAAATGGCTGACAAACAGAGGTAGGGAATTTTTTTTTAGAAAGACTTGGCATTTTCATTGGAGCTATGACTTGCCTCTCTCGTACCAAGTGGATAATTTGGACGCCCCTAATCTCAGGGGGTAGGTATGTCGACGCCACAGCGTCTGAGCAGCGGTTGCTACATATTAGTCAATATCATGCAAGAACAGCCAATCACCGGGCCTGTCGCTCTCAGTTACTACCGCTACAGAATCTTAATAAGCAGAAATAACGGTTGCTGGTTGGCGGTCGAGGACTCGAGCTGGAGAACCGCCCAGTCACAGGCACATCAAGGATCAAGCTTTTCGGCAGGCACTTGGGATGCCTGCGTCGTCCCAGCGGGGCTCAAGCTAGACGGCACCAGCACATGCAGTGGAGGCGTAGAGAATACGACTGCGTGGCTTGGGCTTAGGTTTGGATTCGATGTTGCAAGGCAATGAGGATGAGAGAGGGCGGAACCCCCTCCACCTGCCTCATCCGGGCCATGTCTCCTCGGGCGCTCTCGCGCAGAAGACATAAGAACCCGAGCTGCCCCCCAACACCGTCTGCTTGGATCCTTCTCTCTCTAACCCTAATATTGCCAAGTCACTCGTTCTGCTTGTGCAAGTCTTCGCGGCTATAGTCCCTCGCTATACACACATACTACTCTCGCTTAATAATACTAATAATCGACATGCACGGTGTTCAGATGAGCCTTCGGGCTCTTGCCATGGTGGGCATGGCGAGGGCGGCTTACCCGGTCAACGACTACCCGGTCAACGACTACCCGGTCAACGACTACCCGGTCAATGACTACCCGGCCAACGACTACCCGGTCAACGACTACCCGGTCAATGACTACCCTGTCAATAACTACCCTCACAACGACTACCCTCATATCAGCTATCCCCACGAAAGCTACCCTCACACCAGTTATCACACCACCTCGAGCGTGAAGACTTACCCTACCACCTCGAGCGTGGAGACTTACCCTACTACCTCGAGCACTGAGAGCGTGAAGACTTACCCTACCACCTCGAGCGTGAGGACTTACCCTACCACCCCGAGCGTGAAGACGTACCCTACCACCTCGAGCACCGAGAGTGTGAAGACTTACCCTACCACCTCGAGCGTGAAGACTTATCCTACTACCTCGAGCACTGAGAGCGTAAAGACGTACCCTACCACGGAAAGTGTCAAGACTTATCCTACCACGGAAAGTGTCAAGACTTATCCTACCACGGAAAGTGTCAAGACTTATCCTACCACGGAAAGTGTCAAGACTTATCCTACCACGGAGACTGTCAAGACTTATCCTACTACGGAGACTGTCAAGACTTACCCTACCACGGAGACCGTCAAGACTTACCCTACCACGGAGACCGTCAAGACTTACCCTACCACGGAAAGCGGGAAAACTTACACTACCACGGAGACTATCAAGACTTATCCTACCACGGAGACAATCAAGACTTACCCTACTACGGAGACTGTCAAGACTTATCCTAGCGCGCCTACGTCTTACTCCACTACTGTCATCACCTCGTACGAGACTTTCTGCCCCTCCCCCACAACCATCACATATGGTACCAAGACCTACACGGTAACCAAGGCCACGACTCTTACCATCACCGACTGCCCGGTCACGGTCACCACCCCGATTTACCCGACCACCACTCCGGTTTATCCTACGACTGGGCCAGTCCAACCGACGACCAGCAAGCCCGTGGAGTTGACCACTTCGACTATCTACTCTACGATCGTCAGCAGCATCACTTCCTGCCCGCCTTCCGTCACCAACTGCCCGATTGGCTCCGTCACCACTGAGATCATCGTCACGACCACTGTCTGCCCTGTCACGCCGACAACTTACCCGGAACAGCCCACGACTTACCCGGAGCAACCTACGACTTATCCGGAGCAGCCCACGACTTACCCGACGGCACCGACAACCTATCCGGAGCAGCCCACGACGTATCCGGAACAGCCCACGACGTATCCGGAACAGCCCACTACTTATCCGGAACAACCCACAACCTACCCGGAGCAACCTACGACGTACCCGGAGTATCCCACAACGTACCCAGAGCAGCCCACGACTTATCCAGAGCAGC
>QJNU01001560.1:0-117581 GCA_004154915.1 Monosporascus ibericus | reverse complement strand
AGCGTTGCTCGGTTCAGAGTTCAGGCGCCCTCCCCACACCGACTTTGGTGCCGACTCCGAGTTTTGAAAAATAAATCCGAGGAGACGCTTCTAGGGTAGGCCCCACACCACCTTGACCTGTGGATTTCGAGCTGGCACTCTCCATGTTCTCCTCTTGCATATCCGACATCGGCCGTTACACCACCCGCCTGGCCATCTTCATGCATGGTCATTTGAGCTTTCCATGAGATTTGGGTCTCATCATATTACGACCGCGCAAAAAGATCCCTTTGACGAGCAATCTAGTAGCAACGGGATGAGGGGAAGATATATGATTCAACCGAGGATACTCATCACGCAAATGTATATAGCCCTTGTCGCCATCAACGCGGTTTCAACTATGTTCTGGAGAAGAAATTTTTTTTTTTTTTGACGAGAATCCGGGAAGGGGGAACCTGGATGAGATGGCGGCGTTGACTTTTTATCTTTGATTTTCTCCCGCCTGGCTCATGATATCGCCGAAGTGGATGGGAGAACGGACCGCTGCGATGAGGGCCTACGTGCGGAGAGGTACGACTACCTACGGTGTGGAAATGACGCTCTGTATAAATATGTTACACCTGTGGTAACCTAGACAGAAACGAGGAAGAGCCCTGCCTGGCCTGGCCTCGGCGGGCGGGCCACTGTTCTGTGATCCATCATCAGAGCTGTTCATAGTGAATGCCGTATCTGATTGGCTGGGGGTCTTTAGGGGTGACATTGGGATAAGTGGTGGCCGCCTCAGATCATCGCTTTTATATATACTGACTGAGAAGGGAAAATGACAGCAAGACGTAAAGCGTTAGGGAGGTCTTGATGAGTAATTGGGCTCTCCTCACCATGACAACGGCGGGAGGGCCTTTGGTTAGGGGGACCGCTCCGAGGGGGTTGACGACCCCCAACCCCACTGATATTCTTAACGTAGTTGGCATGATCATCTAACAGTTGAGAGGTCGGCCCCATGCGGAAAGACGTAGAGTTGGCTTGCGAAGACTAGGTGACATATTACGCGGGAAATCGTACTATTCATTTGGAGGGACCACATCATCGCCGGATTCCATATGAGCCATCTAGCATCAGAGGATACAGGACGCCTGACTCGATAACGATAAATTGGTCGCTTATATCAACTACCCGAATTCCTATCGGCAAAACACCACCAACTCCGGAAACCATCCAAAAAGCACCCGACGGGGCACACGCCATTCCAGGGAACGAGAGGTCACGCCCGTTAACCGAAGGGGAAGCCCCCAGCGAATCCCTGGAACCCGCCCCCGGACCCGCCGAACTTGAACTGGAACTGCTGGCCACCGCCGCCGCCGAACCCGTGGTGGAAGGGACGGCCGCCACCGAAGGGACTGCCCTGGAACGGGCTCCCCTGCTGCTCGTGGGAGTTGGGGTCGTCGCCCATATCGAAGCGGCGGCGGAGCTCCGGGTCGTTGAGCACCTCGTAGGCCTCGTTGATGGACGCCATCTTCTTCTCGGCCTCCTCCTTGGTCACGCCCGCCAGCTTGGCTGCCTTGTCCGGGTGGAACTGCTTCGACAGCTTGCGGTAGGCCGACTTGATCTGCCGCTCGTCGGCGTCGCGCGCGACCCCGAGCACCTTGTAGTAGTCCTTGTTCTTGCTGCGCTTGAGGCTGATCTGTGCATTCTGCAGCAGCGGGTTTACGAGGTTATGCCTGTCAGGCCTCGCCTCAGCCGCCTTGTTCAGCGTCGCGATGGCGGCGTCCCACTCCTCTTCGTCTAATAACGTCTTGGCCTTGTAGAGAAGACCGTAGAACGAGTTCTCGTCCAGCTCGAGGGCCTCTTTACAATACGTGTCCGCCTTCCTGCCACTTGACTGTAGAACTGTTAGCAACTGAAGGGCACTCGACAGGTGCAATCCGCAACTCACTTCGTAATAAGCCTGGCAAGCACTCTCTACCAGTCGGCCCACTAGGGCGTTGGGGGCCTTCTCCGGAATGATACCATCTTTCTTCAGCTTCCGTATTTGCTCCTTGACCTCGTTGATCAGACCGGCATCGTCGCCTGATGGAACCAAGAGCTTGACGCCCGTCATGGGCTGGTTCTTTTCCAAGGCCTTACTGACCCTCGTCACCATCTTGTCCACGTTCTTCTCCTGTTTCAACAGTTTGTGGCAAGCCTTCGACTCGGGATCGGAGTGCAGACACTTCCTGACCTGGGTCATGCCGCGCTCCGTGTCGCCGAGGCCGTAGAAAGTGGTAGCGGATATCTGCATATGGGGAGTGGTGTCGCCGGGCTTCAATTGCAGGATGTGCTGCAGGTCGCTCATCCATTCCTCTACGTCACCCTTCCCAAGTCGACATTTTGCGCGCAACTCGCGTAGGTTGGCGGCACGGTTCGCGATCAGGATGGCCTCGCCCGCCTGAGCAGTACACTCGTCCCAGTTTCCGCTCGCCGCCGCGGACTCGGCCAGACGGGCAGCACCTTGGGCCTCAATCAGTTTCTGGTAGTCTTCCGAATCCTGCTTGTGCTTGGCGAGGATGTACTGTTCCCGCGCGCCACCCCAGTCACCGTTTCGAGCCTTGATCTTGCCGAGTTGGAGATGTGCGCCCTCGAAGCCCGGTTTCAGGTCCAGGACTCTGTTAAAGTCGGAAGTGGCCTGTGAGGTACGGCCGAGGGAGAGGTAGGTCGTAGCGCGCTTGAAGAAGGTCAGATAGTCGTTAGGGTCGCGCGCAATTGCAGCGTCGTAATAGGTCAGGGCCTCGTTCGTTTCGCCCTTGGACAGATGAGACTGCGCCGAAGATAACAGCGAGGATATCGGAGTGTCGGGGGGTATGTCCTGCGGCGATAGGGCATCGACTAGACCGGAGGAAGCTAAGAGTGCGGCCGCGAGGGCTAGACTCGACAGCGGGACGATCATGGCGAAAGCGGTAGATGCCCGAGACACATAGATAATAGTGGTAGGTGCAGAGGTCGGAGAACAAGCAGGGATAGGTTGAGAGCCTCTTACACCGTTGCCGTTGACGCTAGTCTGAGGAGAAATTAAATGTAGTATAGGGAAGAGGAAGACGGACGGTGGTGAATTAGAAGCGAAGAGGCAAGCAGTTGATGAGGGTAAAAGAGAACAACCGAAGTCAAAAGGTCAACGATAGAGGGAACCTTAAAACGTGTCCTGGGGGATGCAGAGAGCTGAATTGGTAACGGATACCTGACATGCGCAGCAAGATTCAGCCGTACCGGATGTACTATCTTAACATAGACGCCCCTGCAAATAGCCGACGGACAAGTTGGCCACTTCGCATCTCAAGATCGATCGCATTCCTCGGGAAGGGGCAGTCGAAGGTTCGGCAGGGCATGTACCGGGAACCTTCTCGCGGAACAGGCTACGTACTCGGTATAATAAAAAGCCACAGTGAGCTAGCCACCCCCACATGTACGTATATACCATACGGGGCTCACCTACTCAAAGACCCACATCGAATTTTTGGTGCCCAGCACCCCACCAAGATCGTCGTCCCTTGGGTAAGTAACCCTTGGACCCAAAGTCAGCAACTTGTATTCACCGACACGTGACAACTGTATAACTCTAGATTCCCCGATCCGAACCACGAACGTATAACGAGCAACACCAGAATTCAGCACCCAAAATATAAAGCCTATACCTCTGTATGCGCAACAGCAACCACCACGAACGATGGCACACCTAGCCCCGCACCTACACCAGCAGACCGCCGCCATCTTCTCGCCCTCGGTGGCCCGCGCCGCCGCCTCGACCGCCAAGGACTGGTCGTACGTCGACGAGTGGCTGCGCCGGAAATACGTCGGGTCGTCATCATCATCACCGCAGTTCGAGCGCAACCCCGAGACGCTGAAGACCCTGCTGGCTCTCGTTGCCGCCAACGAGGCGGCCGACGAGTCGCGCGACCAGCTGGCGCGGCTCGAGGACGCCGCACTGGACGAGGTGCGCGCCGCTCAACGCCGTCAACATCAACAACAACAACAACAACAACAACGAGCAACAGCAACGGAGGAGGGCGGTGACGATGAACACATCGACGGCGAGCAGATAGCCGATTCCATCCTAGCCGCGCTCGAAGAGGGCCTAAGCCGCGAGGGACAGACGGCACTGGACGCCATGGCGCAGACGGCGCTGGAGCTCGGGGAGGCGCACCCGACCCCCGAAGGCCTGGGGGCAACGTTCGTCCATCTGCAGGGGCGGGCGATGGGGGCCGAGGAGACGACGCGGCGGGCGGCGCTACTAACAAAATACCTGGCGGAAGCGGGCGCGCGCACCGAGGCGCTGCTGGCGCGCCTGCGCGACGATGGGGACGGGGAGTACGCGCCGGACCCGGACCTCGCGCGGCGCAACCTTGAGCTGCAGCGCGCCGTCAAGGCCGCAGCTGCGAGGTTGCCCGAGATGAGGCAGCAGGTCGACGCCGCCGACAGGGCCGCGGGCGGGTCGCCCAACGTCACTGTCGACGATATCCAGGAGGACGAGGAAGAGTACATGGAGCTGTTAGCCAAGAAGCGGGATCTCGACGTCCGGGTTAAGGCCTTCGCCGGCTTGCCGCCCGACGTCCAAGCCGCGCGACAGGAACTGGAGGCTTTGCGCACCGAACTCCGACGCTTGACCGAACTACGGGATGCCAACTTCGAGAGCCTAGTCGAACGCGAGAGCCCCGTCAAGACCCGAAGAAGACCCTGATCGGCTTGGAAGGCCGTCGCTTAAGCGAGGATATATCTCCATCACGTTGGGACCACTACAACTTCAGAATCGTCGCCAGGGTTTGCGCTGTGTTCCATTGCTTGTGCCTCCGCTATGAAACGCCATACATACTATCTCTATCACAATGCTCAGGGTATTCCGCTATGATACTCCGATATTGCTCGTGAAAGCAGTAATGTACCACTGTTACCAAACGCTGCAGTTGAATCCCTCTTACCGTAGCCGATTATGCTTTCGATAGCCATCAGGCTCGACGCAATAGACGGATACCCGCCGACATGGTAGAATATAACTTCATCTACCAGAGGGGGGGCGCTAGCCCTGCGATCTCCTGTTTCGGCCGGAGACAGCACCTCCGAGTCTACCGAACTGCCTGCCCAAGCCAGTGCTTCGTTTTTGCGCCGCCGCCGGTTGTGGTGCAGCCTCTTTCTGTGGAACTGGTGGCCCCGTCGCTGCTCGCGACGGCGGCTCCTTTCCGCCGGCATTGGCGGCGCCATCGGCGAGTCGCAGGCCATTGAGATCAGGTACGTCATCGGGAATACCGCCGCTCATCAATCGCTGCGCCCGCCTCGCCTTGTCTTGCACGCTCCTGAACTTCTCCAGCAGCTGGTCCCACCTGATGATGCTTTCTTCCCGACCCTTCACACCTAGCCGATTTGGACGGTCATAATTCGACGAGCCAGGTGCAGTGACAGAACTGGACGAGGAAGCATGAGTGTCATGAATGCTTTTGGAACGGGGGTTGTGGTTATGGAAGGAAGAGGCAGCCTCGGCCACCGAGCCTGGTCGGTTTTGAGACGGGGGTGCAGCGGGAGGCTGTACATACGGTCTTGGTGCGATATGCAAGTATCCTATCGAGCTCACGCTGTTTAAACGGTTCTTTAAAGCAGCAAAGGCAGACGATTGTGGCAAAAGCATTAAAAGCCCATACAGGCACTTGTACAAGTAGGGGTACTTCTCAGGTTCAAGCAGTTGAAGGCGCAGATCTGGTTAAAACATTAGACTCCCGTATGCCAATAAATGGTCGACTCACATGTAAACACTGGGGACTCGATCAGTTGAACGAGTTTGTCGATCTGTATGAGAATATTAACTGTCATCTCGAGTTCGGCACTGCAGCCATTAGCAGGTGGCTTGGTCGGTCAAAAATATCGAGTATCCTCACAAGATTTGCAGGAGATGATACGCAGCCTCATATGCTTGCGCAAGGAGGCATAGCGAGAAGGTCGCGACGGCGTTATAGCACCAGGAACGAAACAGCGCCACGAAGAAGACCTGGCCCTCCTATTACACCGTCAGCATGGCGAACCCAATGCATAAGCGGGGCGCGGCATACCTTTGTCTCTAGGTTTCTCAGTCGCTTCCTGAGATCAGCTAGTTCCGGCGCGGTGATGAGGTTGTTGTTGAGATTCTGCACCATGATGCTGGCGAATTCGAGATCCTCCTCCTTTTCAATAGTTTCGGCCAAGGTGCGGTAGATCCTCTCGGGACTTAGACTCATACATAATTGACGTATAATGAGGTTCCCTCTCGTCTCTAGTAGTCTCCTGTCGGTCGAGAATAGCTGTAACAAACTGAGCATGAAGTTTGAGAAATAGTCATCCTCGCTATTCTTGGATATCTGCGATAGAAGTTGCAAGTCCTTGGTCACTACGGCCTCTGCCGGGTCCGAAAGAGTCTTCAGAAGGGCCGGAAAAGTGCCGTCATTGAACGCAACAATCTTGCGCGGTGCCTTGCGGTGCAGCATGATGAGCCATGTCAAGGCTGCAACACGCGTTTCTTCATGGTCGTTCAAGAATAGCAAGGTCAACGAATTTACGGCGGCGGCGTAGTCGAGATCGGCTGCCGGATGTTCTGACGGTACCTGCGTTGGAATGGAAGGGGGCTGAGCTGGAGTAGCACTGCGCAAGTCTACATCGCGTGCACTCGACAGGGAGGCCCTTGTGCTAGACGTTCCATCCGGACGGTCGGTGTTGAGCGATGTCTGCACGCGAGACGGTGGCTGACTCTGCTGCGATTCGGTCTCATCCGTAAGAGAAACGATATAGTCCATCAGCGAAGTGTTGACCCTAACGGCGGCCTGGCGAATTGGTTCGACCGCACTGGCCATTGCAGGGAGCAGGTGGGCTAGTATCTTGGGCGTAAAAGGCAGGACTTCCTCGGGGCAGATGTCTAAGAAGGACACTATCCACCGTAGGCTCTCTAGAAGGCTATCTTCCTCTGGGGTATGTTAGGCTGGCACGCCGTAAGAGCGCGACCTAGGTCACTCACCTAGAGGAGAATCGAGAGTGGCGGTTAAGATCTCGAGAATGGCTTTGAAGTTGATCTGGACATCTTGACCAGGAATCCAATCGTCTTCGCTACTGAGGTCTTCGTCGTCTTCTTCATTTGCTGTCGTAGATCCGGCTTCGTCAATCTCATCAGGCGCGAGCTGCACACTGCCGCTGTCGACAGATTCCTCCCGCTTTCTTTTCCCATCGCCTTTCGACTTCTTGCTCTCAGCGATCCCCTTCTTGATCCGTGATATGCGCTTGATCTCGTTCAAGAATCGCTCAAGGCAGGTCTTAGTGGTCGCATGGACATCCCTATTGTTGCCGCTAAGAAACTTCAACAGGCCACCGAGGAATTCCGGCAGATAGGTCACCAATTCCAGGTCAGGAATGGAATCGAGGAGCATAATCCAACCGACCAAAAATGTCCGCGTGAAAGGATTCATTGCTCCAATTCTGTCTTTGAGCAAGGGGATGAACTTAGGGAGGGAGAAAGCCGTAGGAGGGTCCGGCTGATCGTCTGGGCCGTCCGGGTCCTTGGCTTCCAGGACGGAAACGTAAGTAGCCGCGGATTCGGCGACGATGTCCTTGATGAGACGATCGAGTAGTTCCGCACCATTTTTGACCGATAATTCGGAATCTGCCCCTAGCTACAGAGCGGGTTAATGCCACAGGCGGTTTGGAACCGGGTTGACACTGCGGATGATTACATACCTTACAAAGAGCATCAAATATGTGGTTAAAATATCTGAGAATTTCACCTTTTGCAACCTTTGCGATGTTGTACATGGATTCACAGGCGTAGTAGCGAACCCGAGCATCTTGGTCGACAAAGCAGGCCAATACAGGTGGCACTATGATCTCAAGGTACCTCGGTAATTCCTAGAGGGCAAGTTAACATGAGCGCAGCTCGTCTCTCCGGGGGGGACGGTAGAGCTTGACATACTGGACCCAGAGCAATAGCAGCCGCAGCCAGGCCAATCAAGCCTCCATTGCGGGCATGTGGTTGATGCACCGCGTAGGCGTATTCGTTACATAGCTGCTCAAGAATGTCCTGGATCCTGGGGAAGTCCTTGGTTGCGACTAGTTCACGGATTTGCCGTTCAAGGCTGCATAGAACTAGTGAGTTCCGTGTTTGACTTATAAGTAGGGGTGTTCGGTGAGGACATACTCAAGCGCTCCTATCTTACGCTTGTCATACAGCTTATCGTTGAGGAAACGCACGACGTTGGGCTCCATGGCTACGTCGTCGACTTTATCCCACAGGCAGCCAACTCATAGTGGGGTCGGCCTGTTGGAGGTTCTAAATGATGGAATCACGGCTCAGTAAGAGTTGGAATAAAACTCGAGAAAGTCTCGAGAAAGGGAGCGAAGTGATTGGCATAACAAGGCTAAAGTGCTTTCGGCTGGCTGTGATGATGAGGGAAAGGCTGGATTAGATAGACACCGCCGTGGCTGACGATTTGGTACGTTTACTCAGTAAAATGGATTGCGGGGATGAAGTGAGGCTCTAGACTAACCTTCAACTTCCAACTAGCGATCTGCAGCTAAACACCTAATGAAAGTTGAGTTATTTAAACACGCTCCTGCGTATGTCTAGGTAACTCAAGGTGTGGCTCGTGCCTTCCTGGCTGTATTTTACACAAGTCCGCTCTACGTTTTCCGTTGGCCAACTCACTGGAGACTCACCAAGAGCAAGAATTTTATATGGATGTAGCTAATGGGCACGGGCAGCACCTGACCATCAAAGCAAAATAATGAAACATCCACAACAGGTAACACTATGACATCAGGGTTGTGGACACCAACGACCGACAACGAGCATGGAGGTAGGTAGGCGCCCAATGGCGACGGAATGATTCCCTAATAAGCTCTTCGTGCTTACTCTGGGCATGCAAGCCCGCTTGCTGCAGGAATGCCTGAGGCAGAAGGTGTAGTCCTTACCCGAGCTCCCTGGGATGTTTCGAGTGATGTCCGCCTACCTAAGTACCTATTGACTCTGTTGTACGTAACTTCATTCTTTTACCTTTCTATAGTAACAGATGCAGCCAATTCACCAACCCTCCAAGCTATATCACTGACTGGCTCTATCGTCATTTAAAGAGACCGGATGGAATAACTAACTCATAGAGCTTAAAATCGGCCTGTGATCCGCTCCTATCTGTTTGGATAGATCCAAGTCTGTCTGATTTCAGAGGCATTTTCTAGGCTTGCCGGGTAACTTTAGCCCTTCGCCGATTTTCAACGTGGTAATTGCAACACGTGACAAAACAGGAAAGCGACCGGGTTGAATCGACTATTACAGTCCATTGTAGCCAGGACACACAATCTGGCCATGGCAGCATGGGTCGAGATCGTCTCCGCGTCTCGATTCAGCCCCAGCACAGCATTGCAGATAGGTGGTGTGATGCCGACATACTTGTTACTGCGAGGGTCGTCGAACGCTCGAATCTGCATGGTCGAAACATTCTAGAACGACGCTGCCGGATTTGCCTTCTATGAATCCTAGCATATCTCGTCTTCCGGCTCTTTCCACCCCTTATCCAACGTCGCTTCAAGACCCTGCATGTGCCGCATTCCAGGAACATGGGTATATGCAGGGCTTACTCATCTTAAGTCATCCCGTTGCGACTTGATTTGGCAATCTCCGAATGCGGCATGGTCGTATGCAGTTCATATGGTTCCGAGTATCCGTAGAATGCTCTGTTCCCACTTATGACTAGGTTACCTACGGATATCTATTTCTTTATGGTCCGGCTCTATCACGGAAGCTCACCGGCCTGCTCTTGATATCTCTTCACTCTCTGCTACCTGCCATAGGTAGTTAGAAAGAGCTGGATAAGTCTCTATCTAACTTGATATTGACGTCGAGTATCCCATGATGGCGCCAGCTCAGGGGTCATCGCGACTATTAAAGTCGCTCCTAGGCCGATTTGATTATTTGCTTCCAATATGACGATACTCAAGTCTAGATGCCCGGGACGAAAATCTCAAGATTATCGTCATGCTGCGTCTTTTCAGCTTCGTTTCTTATATATCCCTGGCCTCTGCGGCTAAGCGTCCCAGGCTGGTTGACGGCGCCTTTATTGTCGAGTTGTCAAATGAAGCAAACGGAACTGGGATCATGGGGCGAAGTCTCGACCAGCATGCTGAATTCCACAAGCGGGCGGCGGAATACTCCCTTGAGTATACTGTCGCCCATGAGTACCGTTCTCTGGGTACTTACGTTGGCTTGTCTATCCGAGTGGCCGAGAATGGCGACTCTGAAGCCATAGCAGCTCAACTCAGCGAGATTCCCGGGGTTGTGTCAGTCAGTCCTGTGTACGAGATGTTCTTGCCGGAACCTGTCATCGGCGAGTTTTCAGCTGCGGAACCTTTCCGGTCATATTCCAATCCTCCATTAATGCCAAAAGCCGTGCCTAAGCCTGGCGAGAACTTGGCATCGACACTAGAGATGGCTGGTGTAGACAAGTTGCACAAGCTAGGTATCAAAGGTAAGGGCATCAAGATCGGCATCGTCGATACAGGTGTCGATTATCGGCACCCAGCTCTCGGAGGCGGATTTGGCCCTGGTTATAAAATTGCTGGAGGCTGGTCGTGGCTCTCCGTTGTATGTGACCAGTATCTCGTCGGAACAAGAAACACCGTTAACAAGATAGCAGGGTGCTCCTTCTCTTCCAAGACCCTCTTTCCTGCTTCCTAGCCAGTCGACGGTCCATGTGGACCTGTTGGGATAGAAGAATTTAAGGGTGATAAGTTTCCTAGTATCAGCAACAGACACTGACACGAAGCAGGATAACGGAACGGCCGTCGAAAATGGTGACTTCCTGAGCTCTTGTTACGGAGCAGGTCATGGCACACATGTTGCCGGTAACTAAATCAGGAAACACTGTCTTTCTATACTGGTCTAGCTAACAACCGCTGGTAGGAATTGTCGGTATGGATGCGCTCCCAGATGGAGACGGAACCTTAAACATAACGGGCGTCGCTCCGGAAGCTACACTGTACATATACAAAGTTTTCGATTGTCAATTGAACGGCGAGACGACCGACCGCCTCATGGCAGCAATGCTTAGAGCACAGGCTGATGGCGTCGATATCATCAGCATGTCGCTCAGTATCCAGGAGAGATGGCAAAGTGGAAAGGATCCGTTAGCTACGGTTGCCGGCCGTCTTGTAGACGCCGGGGTTGCTGTAATCGTCGCCCAGGGTAATGCGGGCAGTGGAAGCAAGTATGATCCTCAGTTATACCGCACATCTACACCCGCGGAGCTTCCAACTATTATCTCCGTTGGCTCGATTGCGAACCATCACTTCCCCCTTGTCTATACTCTTACTGATTCTCGAGGGGACACGATACCTTATGGTGCACTGTGGCCTATCGAATCCCCTGGCGGGTTGGGTGTCTATCTTCTTGAAGACGGCTGTGCACCTTCCAGCGTATGGCAGGATGCTGTGTCGTTTCTGGAAGACCAAGGCAAGCTGAACACAACAATCATCGCCTTTCCGGTGACCGATGGCTGCCGATATACTAGCGCCAGATCTTGCTGCTCTCAAAACAGCGGCCCCAAGTACATGATGGGCCTCTACGCCGACACATCGGACCCTTATCATGTAGATTACGAAGTGGCATCCACTGGTTTTTTCGACGATGGCACCGTTCAATACATATCGGTGAATGTGAATGACAGCACGGCGCTCCTTTCAAACTTGGAGACTACTGGCGCAGACCGCTATAGGCTTTTCTTCAACGACTCCTCATATTCCAGCCCTGCAATGTACGTCGGCGGAAAGATGGACTATTTCTCGAGTTTCGGGCCCAACTACCTGACTTACGACTTGAAGCCGCAGATTTCCGCCCCGGGTGGAAGGATCCTGTCAACATGGCCGCTGGGGAAACAGGGGTATTATACTATCCTCTCGGGTACTTCCATGGCGACACCCTTCGTGAGCGGATGTTACGCCCTTGTTAAGTCACAATTTCCCTATTTGTCGGTAGTGGAGATCCTATCGTTGCTGCAATCAACCTCGAATCCTGTCAACTGGGTTTATAATGACACTATGGTAGCCGGCACTTTCCAACAAGGTGCCGGCTTGGTAAATGCCTACGATGCCATTTTCTATCAGAGTCGCGTATCTCCGGGCCAGCTGCTTGTCAGCGATAACGATCGTACTACCTACGGAGCTGTTAATATTACTATCGAGAACCTCTCGGACTCGCCCAAGACATACGCTTTGTCCCACCTAGGGGCCTCCTACTCCGAGCCCAACCCGCCCAACAATCCGGTCTTCCAGCAAGAGAATCAGCTCCCTACCTATGGGTCCGCCGAGTTCGAGTCGCCAACGTTGGAACTCACAGCAGGGCAATCGACGGCCGTCTCCTTCAAGATTCTGGCCCCCACCTCTGGGGTCAAGCCCGGCGAACTGCCAGTATTCGGGGGCTTCATAACAGTAGCCAGCGGCAACGAGGAGCTAACCGTGCCCTACTCAGGACCTCCCTACTCCCTGTATAACGCCGAGTACTTCACCGTCTCTAACAGCACGCCAACAAACGTAATCCCGAGCCTCTCCTACGAGTACCCGAACGGATGGCATATCGACATGGACCTGCTCGAGGTCAACGCGTCGCTCCCGTACCGCTCCGTCATCAGTCGCGAGCAGTTCACGCGCGGGTTCCGCGTCGACCTCGTGCCAGCCAACATCAGCATCGAACCGGACCTGTACGGTTTCGACCCCGCCGTGACGCACGAGTACCGGCCCTCGGCCGCGGCGGCCTCCGTGTCGGTGTTCGGCCTCCCGTCCTACGGCACGCTGCTCAACGTGACCCAGTTGCTGAGCCCAGCCACAATTAACTGGCCGTCCGGGACCGGGGTCACGGCTACCCTGCCCAATGGGACTGTGTACTCGCCAGGGCCTGGCGACTACCGCTGGCTTGCGAGCGTGTTGCGGTGGGGCGGCGATCCGGACCTGTTGGAGGATCACGAGACATGGCTGTCGGCTGTTATCAGGCTTGTGAATGGGCCTTTGGATACGCCGGCTGGCGCGTGAAGGTGGTTAAACAAACTGGTTAGGATATCGCGCGAAGGATCAAGTTCTCATCTACTCACGGATTGTGGAAGGTAAGAGGTTGTAACGCATGGAAATATACAGACCAGACGTATGTACCTAAGGCGCTGGTGGAGGTGTTAAAGTCATTATGCCACTATCCACTTCTATTTAGTGTCCTTAAGGGGGTAAAGAAATAGAACAACCTCCAATGCTTAATGAGCAAGTAACAGGGGCACCCAGAAGCTATGTCTTAGTAGGAAGGCTGGCAAAGGGGTACACTTGAGTACAGCCACGTGATCGCGCAGGCCATCATAGCTCAAACGGTACTCTGCGCAATTAAATAGGGCATTAGGCACAGGTATAATGTCGTTGAACTCTCAGAGTGGCTTCGAGACTTTGAAGCCTCTGAATTTCGCGACGTGCCATTCACGAGACATAACAACAATATCAGATGGGGATTTACCTCTCCGGGTCACATAGTAAAGGGTAGCGTAGCGGCAATGACGCTAACTTAAAACAGCAAGTGAACTTACTCCATAAAACGTCGATTTGGTGTCGTTTGGCTCGGCACGATATTCACATTTATTCCAGAGCTTAAACCCAAATGCAGTTACCGGTTATTGTGTGACCTTCTGGCGCCCGGGGAAGATAGGCTGGGTTAATGACGTATGGTCGCTGTAGTAGCAATGCGGGCCCGGTTTTTTTTTTTTTTTTTTTTTTTCCTTTCCCTTTAGACGCGACCTGCCATGGTCCTGAGTGCTTTGTAGCAGGTCTGCCAGCTGTTGTGTTATTTAGTACTTGGTATTTTTGGATTCAGTTTCAACAATGACATATCCATAGCTCGTCGGTGCGTTCTACAGTGCAAAAACGGGCAAACTTTCGTGCTAAAATATTAGATATCGTTTGCTTGAGACAAGAAGCGGATGGTTGAGACCGCTCGTCCTAGCATCTGCTTAATGTGGCTGGGAGCGACTGACTGTCCGACGGCGCAGGCTGATACTCAAAAACGTCGACCTGTAGAACAGGGTCAGTTCGCGGACTGTCGCTGAGATATGCACAGTGTATAGTATATTTCGGCTCTGAGTTCCCTCCTATCTCAGCCTATCGTCGACTCTCCTCTCCTTGTTATAGAAACCATGCCAATTCCGCGGCCTCGAGCTCTGGCGAGACGCCACGACGAGCGGTGTCGACTACGTGTCATTCAGCAATTTTCTATAGCCAACGACCAAACATTTCCATGCTACAGGTTTGTGGGGGGCCTTGGGTGTAAGCATGGCTTTGTTAGCTTACTCTCTATATGCGGAAATATATGACATGTCTCATCTTTTCTCTTCCTCAACTTTTTCGACACGCCTGCTCGCCTCTTTGCATCGCAGGCCTTGCCTCTTTCGATGGCAACGCGAGAGTAAGCCTTTGGCCTGGATCACGTATCTCCCTATGTTGGCGTCGCAAGCGAAGTCCTACATATCCTAGACGTGTGAGACTATTCTTCTCCCCAAACCGATGCCCCAAGTGATTGTACGCATAGACAAGTCATCAAGGCCTATCAGAGTTAGAATTAACTCTACTTCACAACTCCAGGTAACCGACCCAAAACACGCCCTAGCGGCATCGAGGAACTGAATTATCATCATGAAGCCGTCTATAAACCCAGTTCTACAAGCGTACGGGATGGGCCGTGTAGTCGATCCAAGCTATGACCGTCGTACCTCGGAGTTTCATCGCTTGTCGGCGTTATAAGCGGCATTATATAACATGAACGGATGAACATGTCATGCCTCCTTGTCGCATTAGCTTCGATCCGGTACCGGTAGGTTTAAATTGGTAGTCCTAGATCGGCGCACGATCATCCGGGCCGATCCCCTGGACCCTTACCCTGACTTGCGGATCGGCTGCTCTGGGAATAGAGGAATGATAAATGCCACCCTCACTTTCTCCTGCTTCGTTCCAAAACACGCGATACTGCGGTCCAGCGTTGGCGAGTCCCGTCGCAAAAGAAGGAAAGAAAAAAGCAATTTCAAGCCTGGCGCCATGTAACAGTGGCGTCTGCAATGCCACATGCACCGCACGTGCTAGATGGCCTTCCCTTATGCCGCAAGAAAGTGGGAGAAGCCCCGTGGGGTCTGTTACGGCTTTCTTGCGAAGAGTGCTCAACACGTTCGATATTTAAAGCGGATAATACAGCTGATATTGATATGGTAATGGCCATTGTGCCCCTGTTGCCACATGGGCGGGTTCCTCAAGCAACACACTCATGACTACGAATCATCCATGCCGACCCCAAAGAAACCACCATGATGCTATCCCATAAAGCTGGTGCCCCAATGGGATCGAAGTCCGACTCTCCTAGTCTCTTTCGCAAGTGAGACCGTATTCGTCCTTCCGCAACCAAAACCTGGCCTCGACTGCTGCACACACACGTGCACACATATACACACCTCGGTCTACAAACCGGATCCGTAGGTTGAGCCCCGGCAGGGGAGAGCATCATCACCAAAACAGGCATGTAATCACTTTGCCCGCCTATTGTCCTTGTGGGCGCTCGGGCCGCCTTTGCGCCATGGTCCGTCCACGCCGCTTCCACCTTGATCTCTGTTGTTCCGGGCAGCGATGTCCGCACGCTTCGCAAATGGGTCCTTTCGTATTCCTCGCGTCAGCTCCTCGTCAGGTAGATAGATCGAGAGCGGGATCACCAGCGTGATGGATGGATAGCGGCTTACTTACCTTCTTCCCGCGGGCATCAGCGATGCGCTTCGCCGCCTTCTCGTCCATTTTGCCTGAACCCATCGCGAGATGGAGGTAGTAAAAGGGGTGGTCCGGTGGAGTGTCAGAAAGCGAAAGGCGAAAGCGCAAAATCTCCTCGTGTCCAACTCGCTTAGAAGGAGGTTATAAGAGTTTGTTTGTGATGCAATATGGTGGCAAGGCCCTGCTTTCGCAATGCCGGAGAGGGTGACCTAGATATATGACAGCCATAATTTCTTTTGCCATCTTCTCTGAGCTCTTGTTAGTTTGCTTTTCCCATTTCCTAGGGGTCCACCCTGCACCGAGCCATGGTAAATTCCATTCTCTCATCCAGTCCCAGGTCGAGGCGGTCATATCATGAGTTGGCTCGCCGGGAGCCGACATGCCCGTCCAATCTCGAACGCAGGTTGCCGCTCCCGCCATCGAAGAAGACTTATAGGACGCCTCGAGCCTTACCGGAGCGTCATGCTTAGATCCGGCCTCGTATCCATAGTCTCTTTTTCACATCGGCAGGCGCTGCAGAATCGACAACGTTTGTTAGTTCTCTCCTCGGGACATGCAATGTTGAACTAGGTTAGGCCATGTAGCCAGCCATCTTATCCACACCGCCGGTAACACGAATTGATGATGCCCGTGCGATTGTGGCCTTTCTACTCGGGTTAATTGCCAAATAAGCGGGAGCTACGAAAACAACAAGAGCTTCGTTGGAAACATGGATAATCCTGGTAGGGAGCGCACGTTGTAATAGTGTGCAGCGATCAGCCGCAAGGAGCAGGCATCAGAGAACCTGGCTCTTGATGACTTTGTGAGGTGTGGCACCGCAGAATAAAGGTGAATTAGACCCTAGTTGAGACGGAACGATCCGAAGGTAGCGAAGGGGCCATTTTGTGGCGGGCTCTTGGAGAACCTCTGTTTTTTGAATTCTATCCCAGTAAAATTAAGGGCTGGCAATTCCTATAAGGTTCGCCGTAAACGCGACCGTCCACGATCGCCACCCATTCTGCACCGTACAGACGGCCGGGATGTTGCTAGGTTCTACTGTTACTCTGACTTCTAATCGAGGGCGTACACGGTCGATCCACGTTTCATTGGGTTAACTAGGTGGTCAGCAGTATGCTAAGGCACCGGATCATTATAGTCCTTGTGAGTTTCAGTAGCTGAACGCATGCTATATGGCGTCTTTTCTACTTGGGCCTACTCGACCCGATCCAGATCAAGCTACCCGATTCGAGCCATTTAGCCCAA
The DNA here is from genome assembly GCA_004154915.1 of Monosporascus ibericus. Classification (NCBI taxonomy): domain Eukaryota; kingdom Fungi; phylum Ascomycota; class Sordariomycetes; order Xylariales; genus Monosporascus; species Monosporascus ibericus. The sequence continues at coordinate 100,568 of QJNU01001560.1, read as the reverse complement.
TTATGCCCTGCCAGCTGTGAGGTCACTGGCGGAAGTTTGACGAGTGATGGAGCGTGCAGATGTCTCACGATGTGACATGACAGGTCTGATTGATGCGAAAGGAGAAATCATGTATTACGTCATGGCCGAACGGATGCATTCCGTATTCATATCAGGCCCTCAATGGCTGTGTGCATGGAGCGGATCGCCGCTTTCGGCAACCACTTGCTGGCATTTGGCTAGGATTGCGGCTTGCCTCGAGACCTCGGCTAGCGTACCAACCACACGCTTGTTGCCGTCGTAGAAACCGTACAATGCATACGGAATGCCGACTTCATCGCAGAACTCTTGGACAAGCTTCTGCGCGCGCCGGAGGTTATGCCGCGGCATGCGGGGGTATAGGTGGTGGATGACCTGGAACTGCAGGCCGCCGTGGAAGAAATCAAGCCACTGAGGGCAATCGATATCCATCGTCGTGCGGATCATCTTCTGGGGGAAGGACTCATGAGGTCCAAGCTCAGACGTGCTCATAGCGAAGTGAGAGAGACAGATCTGCGCGTGAAGGGGCATGGTGACCATGTGGCTGATCATGACAAAGACGAATCGGTCCCACGCAGTGGGGATCGACTTATAAACGAGGAAATAGCCGAACCAAATCCAGAAAACCACCTGGCCGGTAATTTCGAAGTACCTATGCCACCACGCGGGGCCCTTCCGCGGGGCGTGGGGCCCAAGGAGATACTCCCAGGATAAGCGGTAAAGGTTGAAGCGGCCAAAAGCAAGCAATATGTAGTACGAGTACGCCTGGATTTTGAGCATGACTTTTGCCAGGGCATCGTATTCCATGACGCGATCGTAGTAGGTGGATCGTAGGTCACTGAGGAAACGGTGTGAAACTGCAAGAACAGGCATATGCTCGATATCGGGGTCGTGTTCGGGGGAATTGGTGACAATGTGATGGACATTATGATTTCTCTTCCACCACCCGAGGGACAAGCCGCCCAAGAAGTCAGCAATGATCATGCCAATTACGCTATCGGCATGGAAACCGTGAGTGATTCCCATGTGACCAGCATCGTGGGCTGTGAAGACGAGCTGATGCCAAAACGCACCGAGGCAAGCCGCACTCAAGGCGTACCATCCCCATCGCAAGAAAAGGAGCATGAGGCCGAATAGGAGAGAGTACCGACTGCACTCGATAGCATATGCTCGGTAATTGCAATTGTACAGGCCCTCGGCCCTGACACGCTCATCCAAAAGCCGATATTTGGCGACTATGGCGTCTTGAGTGGCATGGTCCAAGGAGGGGTACGTCTCCAGATCGAGACTGATCTTCTTCTTGGTGACTGTGTCGAGATACGCCATTCCGTCGTCCTCATCGACAGACGAATTGGACGAGACGGACGTTGACCGTTGCTTGGCTCCAGCGGCATGCCGACCCCGCAAGACGGGATCCTCTGCCTCGAATATAGGCGAGACCGGGGAAGGGTCACGAGAGCTGGAGTTGCTTGCGGTAGCCGTCGATTGGGTTTCGCATTCTTCACCGTCGGTGTTATCCGATAGGGCCCGGAACTTGCCTCCCTGGATGGGGGGGATGAAGTTTTCCCATCTCCCTTCGATGCGACCAATACGATAGCGGTTCATGTGCTGTAACGCCTGTGCAGAGTGAAGACTAGCATCGCAATATGTCAGGAACCGGGACCTTCAAGAGGACATGCGAACAGAAGGACAGGAGGGGTTGTACGAACGCGGTGACCTCGTCGGTGGCATCTCGACCAACCATATGCATGATGGACTTTTCACCACCGGGATGGTACGGAAGCCAAGCATCTGCCTTGATCACATATTGGTTGAGGATGAAAAGCTTCCTTCCATCTGCAATCGACCCCTCTATCTCCCTCCGAGACAGCAATTGGTACGTCTTCTCGCCCATGGTCGGCTATCTCCTCCTTTCTCCCGCCTCGGCCGGATTCAAACGAGTGATAGGGGGCTTGTGTCAGTTAAGGTTACTTCCCAGAGCGAGCCGGGCCAAGAAAAGTCGATTGATTTATTGCTTCTTAGGCTGTCATGGGGAGAACATGAGGGGAAGCATTTGTAACCAGACAGGACGCTTCGGTGGCCTTGAAGGTGAAGCGTCGTTGAGGTGGAAAGTAGTAACTGGAGATGGGTAGGTGGAGGTACTTCGAAAGTGGCTTGGGAGTTGAGTTTGGTTCCTGAATCCCGAATCTCCATTAACTAGGCGAATTGCTGTACCAAAATGCTGTAGCGGTGAATTGTAACCCCTTGGGCACGCTAACGAACTTTAAGTTTGGAACCAAGTAAATCCGAGCATCAGCCCACTTACATAGTAAGGCATGGAATTTGTTGTACGGTATCAGCGAGGTACGTATGCTAATATCGCGTGACTTGATACTGCTGATAAGGGCGTATATCATGTTTCCGTCTCTAACTATTGTGAATTATCGTATATTTAATAGCTTCATAAACATACGATGCCCATGGCGCGAAATGCAAGCCCGAAATGGTGGTCCGGACGATCCAATAACATTGTGACAATATTTTGGTCACTTGGCCAGTCTACTCCAAAGCGAAGAGCTTTACTCTTCAGGGGTTTACCGTAGTCAGACCATTTAAGTGGACTTGCCGACCATTGCTATTGAGGAAACGGCGAACAAGAACAAGCTGAAACTGACGGAAGTCACTGTTGGCCGGGCTGATTGTGGGAGGCTAAGTAGGATGTGTAGGTAGTATAGTGATACAGGAACCAGTCATAAGTCTGTCCGCCATGGTCACCGTCAAACTTGCTTCCCGCGCCGCTTGCACTTGCCAACAGAGACAACAAACTTGAAAAGGAGGGGGGGATATAAGCTTTTAACTCCTACCTTTCTACCTCAGGCCCCGTGTGCAACGCCCAGGATTTTTCTCAGTCATCCGGTGTCTATTCCCTCGCGTACTCGCTCACCCAGTCGTCCATATCACACACACACACTCACTCACTGTTCCGCGTCCGAGCATTATCCCGTCAACCGATTCCTATCCCTAGACTCCGGCTTCTCCCAATCTATACAATGTATTGCCGTTGCGCCGCCCGGCGCTCCGGCCGCCCGGAGCCCCACGGGAACTTCTTCGGCTGCGACTTCGTGATGACCACCTCCAACTGCTGCGGTTCGCAGCAGCCGTATTGCACGCGCCACCATTATCGACAGCACAGCTGCGGCAGTAAGTTTCGCTCCCCAGGAAAGAAAACCCCTCATGTTTTTTTTTTTTCCTTCTACAGATGACGAATATAAGGAAATCTAGGTCTCAACCGTGAGCACAGCGGAAGCCCTCCCTGTATTCTGTAAGTGAATGAACCCTCGCCTTGCTCTCTCTCCTCCGCCCTGTGTCTCTAATATCTGTCCTTCACCCATAATATCCCCCTTGCCCCCTTTTCAGACAGATTCCACCTCCCTCCTCTCCAACCACCACAACCGTGACAGAGCTCACCATCAACTCCCTACTTAGAAACAACAACGGACCCCTATATCTGAACGGGACGCACACGCACGCGGCTTCTTGCGTATCATGCCCCTGCGCCGCCGCTGTGAGCTTATACCACCAGGCCCAGGCTCCCCACCACTCATGCGTCGACGCCCTGCCGCTCTACTGCAGCGGCGGGAGATCGGAAGACCACTTCTCGTCCCCACTCCCGCGCTTCTGGTTCGACGCCTACGGCGTGCCATGGACTCCGGTCCTCCCGGACGGGGGTTTCCACGGCGGTAGCCTTGTTGGAGGAGGTGGTGGCGCGGTGCGTAGGAGGATCATTAACTTTTGACCCGAGGCTTATGGTGTGAGAAGCTAGAATGGCATGGAGAGAAGTTTCCAGTTTCGTCTTTGAATGCGAGGGGAGAGGGGGTTGTGGCATGGCTTCCTTGTATTGATTAGTTTTACTTAGGTAGGCCGTTATGGGTATGCTGGGAAGAGGTTTCCAGGAGATAGTGCCCAAGTAAACGTGAACTAAGCCTACAGTTCCGACTGCTTATCTCTCAATGTCGTCTCTAGGCTGCATTCCTCTTGACACATAGACTCAGACACATTATACAAGTCGAAACGCAGTAACAGGCTTTCAGCGAGTTAAATAATATCATATATGTGTCGTAGGGGTAGTCTCTATAGACACACGTTGGAGGCCGTGTGACTTGAATTACAGTAGGTCCACATCCTGCTAAGCAGCCTGCGTAATAGGTAGAACCTCCCTGGACTTCCCTTCGAAACATAGTGGCCCGCTTGAAAACTCATTGGGTCTCGTACTCAACTGGCTGCCGTTGAAGCACCTCGGAGACTCATCTTGGACGACAAATGCAAACCAATCGCAATTACTACGTGCCGCAAGAGGCACTACCGAGAGGCGTGGAGGTCCAAAGACGGAGAGGCTACAGATTACACTTCTAACCTTGACTGACTGGAATTATAGTCCAGGATGGAGGCGCAACCCACGAGGCAAGTGGTGAAGCCCTGGATCCTGGAAAGCATCACCAGTCTCACGAAAGAGAAGGAACGGAGTTGGAAGTAATTGCTCATGGGAGTCTATACCAAACAGTCTGTGCACTGGGACAAACTCACCCCGACATAGATGTTAGGGCTGTCCGTCGCATCGCCTACCGAGTAACGTCTGACGCCAGCAAAAGCCTTATAATGCCGACGTCATATTCGGCCATCCGCAGCTGACTCTCTGTACCGAGGTCACTTTATATACAGAGTTCTTAGTTGCAACATTGACGGCGTTTCTACAGTGGGCTGTTGATGTACCGTCGGTTACAGCACCTGTAGCTGTGCGGCAAGGGAGTAGTGGTACCCGACCCTAAGCAACTGAGGTGTCCGGTGCCACGAAATCTTAGGGGCAGAAGGAAACTTTCCAGAGGATATTCGATAAGTGGCAAAAGTGCATGGAGACTACAGAGCCATGGGAATACGCGCTCTTCGCCATCTGGTAAGTCGAGAGTCAATTCATAGAACTGCGAGCTTCGTAAAGGCTGGTAGAGAACAGCGAATGGATTGGTCGGCCAGCTGGACTAGACTCGTTGGGTGTTAGCTCATCGCATTTAGTTAGGTGCTTACTACATATGTAGGTAGGTTCTGTCATCTGTACCACTCGATAACCGGCGGATCCGGACTATCAAGACGGAGCCGAGTTTTATCATACCATCCGTTCGGAGTTTCTTCAACTTCACCCCCAAGCCAATCCCTTGATCGAATCTCCCCCTAAAATTTACCTCACGACAGATATCTGATTTTCCAGCCAACGGGTAAAATCTGAGACAGAAGGGCAAATTAACTTGGATAGCTCCGACTCACCTACGATAGTTTTTATACTCTATCAACCGCTGATAATTGAACCGCTGTTTTCTTTTCCCTCTCTCTATCTCATACGATAAGCGGGGAATTAGAAGCTCTGCTGCTTCAGTGTCCACTACTTTAAATTCGCAAATCACAACTAAACAGGATGTCTTCACCCGACCGGAAGCGACCACGTAAGTTTAATATCTATTCCAACATATAGCTACAGAGCGGTAGCGGTTAGGTTACGGATCCAAAGCTGACACCATGACACAACCTCCAGGAACCCAGTCTCTACCTCCTCCTAGCCTCCCCCAACTCGTCGCAGAGCAACATGTCCCCATTGCCTCGAGCGATAAGGATAGCCAGAGACTCATCGTTGTTCTCGCCAACGCCAGTCTTGAGACTTACAAAGCATCCCATGGCGGCGGCGGCAACCGCATGGGGATGCAGCGCGAGGAGAAGTATTCCCTTCTCAACAGCGACGAGCATATCGGCGTCATGCGCAAAATGAACCGCGATATTAGCGATGCGAGACCCGACATAACTCATCAGGTGGGTAACAACCCCATTCTGTCGGTCCATTGCTCAACCAGTGGCTCTTAACGAAGCCTGGCATTCAACATGCTCATGCTGACCGGTCTTTTTAACTGACATAGTGCCTTCTTACCCTCCTGGACTCTCCCATCAACAAGGCCGGCAAGCTGCAGATATACATCCGCACTTCCAAGGGAGTCCTCATCGAAGTTTCTCCCACGGTCAGGATTCCCCGTACATTCAAGCGTTTTGCCGGTCTTATGGTCCAGCTTCTGCATCGTCTCTCCATCCGGTCCACCAACTCCCAGGAGAAGCTCCTGCGTGTCATCCAGAACCCCATCACCGACCACCTTCCTCCTAATTGCAGGAAGGTTACCTTGAGCTTCGAGTCCGAGGTGACCCGGCCTAGGGATTACATACAAAACCTCAGGCCGAAAGAGAGCATATGTGTCTTCGTCGGAGCCATGGCCAAGGGCCCTGACAACTTCGCCGATGAATGGGTAGACGAGAAGATTGCTATCAGCAACTACAGTCTCTCAGCTAGCGTTGCTTGCAGCAAGTTTTGCCACGCCGCAGAAGACGTCTGGGACATCATCTAGCTCGACTATCTGGTCTCCTCGCCGAGTATCTGATAGTGGTGATGCTCTGTTAGGCTAACGGAAGGGAAGAGTCAGCGTGAACATGTTGAGGTAGGATATGATTAAGCCGGTAGCGTCTTGGCAAGATCCGTCACACAACATTACGGATGGTCCGGACGTGCCCGGGAGCTTGGATCTTGCATTTTTGTTCAGTCTCTGTTTTTGTAAGCAAAGCGTCAGGCGCTCAACGTGAGATTCAAGACGCTTTTATCGTCCTTGTGGGCCACTTCAACCTGGCCCACGCACCACTTTCCTGTCTTGTTTATGTTGCATCACTTTTCCGCTTTCTCCTATTCGGCCTGGAGATAGAGCTGGAAGAGGGCAAACTGTAGGTCGAAGGGAACGCACCCCATTATGCATATTCCTCGAAAGCGGGCCAGGCTGCTGGGCACGGGGTGTGCCTTGTAAAAGACGGTACGCTCCATCGGAGAATTGACAGGGTTGCCGAGAAGGCACTGCTTGTTGGCAAGAATGGGCACAGCATCAAGATCAAGGTCCAATGCGACGTCGCGTGGGAACGCTATGGGGTCTCATGCGTTACGCCAGATGGCCTCCAAGGGTGTCGTTGAGGCCAATTATTGGTAGGCCCAGTGTCTATATCGTTCAGCATTCGCTCCCTCAATGCCCTAAAGCAATTTGTGGCTTTCTTGGGATCACCCGGATTAGTTGGATGCCTATATATTTACAGGGGCCGACGTCCAGTCAATCGATGGTTCTTTCCGTCTGCTGGGCCTGCGCCACTGCAAAGAATAAACGGGGCTGCATAGATGTGTGTTGCGTATAACTCTGAACCGTGGATGAAGGACGTTGAATGTGACTCCGACTGGTCGCCTTGTGCTAATCATGGCTCCTTTGGAGCGTTGTCTACTTAGTATTACTAGCCTTTCTACGTGTAACCGTCCTCGTCCATTCAACTTGAATGAGTGGATCGTGGGTCTGGACGCCCCAAGACAGCCTCACAGTTCCTATTTGGCATATCGGTTTCGTATAGAGTCACCAGCGGGACAACTAACATGCAATTTTTTTTTTTGACTCGCGCCTGCACCAGCGGCTTTTTGAGACGAAAGCGCCATGTCATCCAATCGGTGAGACTGAGGAGAGTTGTCCCCGTCCACTCCTGACTTAGCGGGTCCCGATAGCGCTCTGCAGATGCGCGCGTCCCCATAGCTTCCTGTCGAATCACAAGCTGGCACGGTAGATTCGCGCAGGGTGCCGTGTAAATGAGTCCACAATAGGAAACACGAGATTGAACGTGGCAGCCCTTCTGTTGTGTATAGTCCCCATCCCAACCGAGGGGATGTTGACCCCTTGTGCCCCGCCCGTACAGCATTCTGGTGTCGTCCGCACGCACCGCGAAACTGGAGGGGCATGCATATCGATTGGGGCTGAGTCCAGTTGAATAGATGTCCCGAGCGATGACATCTTCTGTGAAAACCTGTCAGTTCCTCTATAGGCTCTCGTGTCCTAACTACGTGCTGCGCTCTCCACCTGAGATGGAGGGGTTTGTCAACTCTTTGAACTACTAGATGTCAGATCCACGTGTAACGATCTACGTCGACAGCCCGGGGAGCCGTCCCGCTCCCTGGAAGATCAGTGTCCACTTCTTCCGCATGGTCTTCTTCCATCGTGTCCACCTAGGCACGTAGCATGTGTACGGAGTTGGTATTCCGGGTACCTATCTGCGCCCGTAGATGTCCTAGGGCATTGATGTCCTGCATCTGTACCTAATCAAGGGTCTATCTACTTATAGCTAATGGTAAGTTTTAGTTGGGTAGAAGAGGCCCTCAGACCCTCTTCGAGATGGCGGTCAGGCCTCTTAATAAAGAGAGAGGGAAACCCAGCGATGCGGACCAGAGTCTGTTCTCCTGTTCATTTGAATCGAAATATTGTCTTCAGGCGCTTCGAAGATCTTCAGCTTGGCTTGAATTTCGGGCTTTTTAAGTTGGGAGGAACATCTCTTTCTTTGATTGAAGAGGACAAAAGAAAGTGCACTTTTACCGCCTGTTACTACCCAAGACCAGTCGTGGATATTCAGAGGACGCCAACGCAACGCCCTCATTCGCTCGCTGCCTGACACTTACACAACAACGCTGCTGCTGTCTCACTCAGCACAGAACCCTACCTACACAGAGAGTTACTTACCAATCGCGGGGAGCCCTGTCTCGTCTGCCCTCTCACGAACCCACGAGTTAAAGTACCCCGCGCTTGCTGCTGGCTGGCTGGCTGCATCCGCCGCGTGAGGCTGTATATCCCTTATCCACAAGCGTATTCCTATCGACCGACCGTCCCCTGGTCGGGGCGCTACTCCCTGTAGGGGTCCTGGTGGGCTTATTTGAAGCCCTGTCGTCGCTCTTCCCATTCTCGGGGTATTTCTCGCATACAAGGCCACATGCAGGACATTCTCCCCTTCGTGCAAGTCTCTTGCCTAGGGCCTTCTGCATCCTTCTATTCCGCTATCACGCACCCCCTGGGCCTGAAATTTCTCCAGGCTAGTTCTTCGTCTATTGTCTTCGGCACCACCTCGCCGGCCCTCGAGCCCGTCTTCGAGCTCAGGCTCGTGGGCAGCGGCGAGTCGCTGAGACGCTCACGCCTTGTTCTTTCGGCACCCTCGCTCTCCGCGGTAGCGGATTTCCACGCCGCTGCTCTGCGATCTGAGCCCAAATCGCGCATCAGCGGTGAGGGCGAACCCTCCGATCAGACCAGGATACAGGACCTCGATGGGAACATAATGGAGGTCGTCTACGTAAACCCTCCCGGTTACCCCTCCAAGTACGGAGGCGCCACCGTCCGTCGCACGCAATCCACCCAGGAAGAGGCTAGCCGTATACTCGACTGGAACTTCGACGTGGCCACGGCGGCTCCGACCGTCGTCGGTTCCGCGGCTGGCGTGCCCGCCCCCACTGCGGTGTCTCGCCGCCAGGCCCCGGGTTATGACGCCGAACCCCGGATGCTGCGCAGGAGCGTGACAGACTCCACCATCGTGGGTTCTCAGGCCCAAACCACCAAAGGGATGAGCTCCGGCACCATGTTCGGGACTGTCCTTGGCGCCGTGGCTGGCGCAGCCGTCGGTGGCTCCTTGGCATACAGTCTGATACAGAAAGGGCGCGATCGTGCTTCGCAGCAGGACGACATTACTTGTCGCTATGTCGAGGTCGAGAGGGCCGTGGAGAAGGTTCGTCATCCCGAGGACTATGCGGCCGTCTCGAAGAAATACCCGCCGCCGAGCCTCATGGCTCGGTATTCCCAAGTTGGCGGTCCGACGGCGAGGGCCCTGGAAGACGTCGACGATCGTGCGAGCCGCTACACTACCAGTAGTCGGGTGCGCGGTCGCAGCGAGGCGGGGTCGAATAGGCGGCCCCTCATGATCGACGAAGCCGAGTATAGGAGCTCCGCCGGCTCGAAGCATACGGCGACGCCCAGGCTCCTCCCTGAGGCGAATCGCAAGAACAATTCGCCGCCCAAATACGGCGTGCCTTCCCCTGAGCAGCACAGAGAGGGTGATCGCCGGAGCTCTGCGGGGTCCAGGTATGTGACTTCCAAACCGCCTACCGAGGCGGACTACCGGAGTCGCGCAGGCTCCAGGTACACCGCGGCGGCGCTCCCGAGACGTGCAACCGACGACGACTACCGCAGCCACCGATCTTCCGACGCCCAGACGTACGTCGCGAGCAGGGCGCCGAGCAAGGCTGGGAGCCGTTATGCTCCGTCGGCGATCAAGGCGCCAAGCTGCGTGTCCGCGCGAGAGCTCCCAGACGTCCCGCAGGACAAGTGGGACGACGACACCGCGAGTCTCGCGCCCGAGGACAGCATCAGCAATGTCGGGGTTAGGGAGGAACCGCCGCCGCCGCCGCCGCCGCCGCCGACGGGTAAGCCCCGCATGTACTACTTCTCTACCGGGCCGGGCGTCGTGCTACCCCGGTGAATGGTGAAGAAGCTTTTCCCAGATTCGGCCAGGCCGCCCACAAATGGGCTTACATGGGAGAGGCCCTGCTGTGTTAAGGTGCTTACCTTACATCGTACGTGGACCTCTTGTTTTACGACGACGACGACGACGGCAGAGTCCTTCCCCCTTTGTCTATATCCTTGTGGCTTCTGGCTTGTGGCTTCTGGGATGATATATGCTCCGGTGAAACAGCACGAACAAACAGCTTTTCGGACCACTCAGACCTGACGTCATCAGTACACTCATCTTTAATAGAGATCTATGAAAATATCGGAGTTGTGTTTAATATGGTTTACATGGTTGGCTGGGCAGTAGGCATTGTGGAAAGAGGACGTCAACTCGGATCAGGAGGTTTAGATTGGACGCGCATAAAGGATCATCTGGTGATTTCGTTCGACATATACAAGTTTCTTATCTGTTGTTTCAACTTTTCCGGCGCAGGAGGCAAGTTTCGTCGGTCACGGTTGCCGGTGTGTTGCGATGATTTACTTGCAGTCTGCATATGATGCTATAAATAGATATGATCACGAATGGAGTTCCTTGAGACGCGATCGAGTTGATGCTTTGCCTGACTGGATAGTGTGTTTTACTCTGTTGAATGATCCGCGACGTAATTTCTATGGCTTGTTCTTGGAGCCTTGTTGTGGGTAGCACGGGATGAACCGTATGGTTTACAATTAGTGCTAACTTATATTCAGCCCTACGAGTACAATATATTATGGGGTAGTCTTACTCAACGCGTTCAGTTCGCAGTCGTCGTCCTTTGGGTTACTGCAAGTAAAGCAATGTGCCGTTCACGCCGCATATCTGAGCTCATGATTCAAGTGGATCGCCCATCTACCATGGGTCTCCCACTTCCGTAAAATATTGCTCGATGAACTCCGTGTACGGCTACCAAATCGCGAGATCGCCAGTAGCTAGAGACACAAATGGCTGTCGATCATCGCGGTATCGGTTATAGCTCGCGTCTTCCAAATTGGAAGGTATGAGAATCAGCTTAAAAAGCTAGTGCTAATTCCGCACCCCTAGGGACGGCGGAGTCGTACCTGCACCTCAGTTTGCTCATTTATATCGATAGTCCGAGCACGACGGCTGAAGATTTACACAATTTCTACCCATAATAGATGATGATCACCGCGCGGTCATCGATAGCTGAGATCAGTGACTTGCCTGCCGATGACGTATATTGCTGGAGCATCGGACCGTCATAGGGGGGCTGCTAATCATACCAAAACATGACCTAAATTTGTAAAACCCAGCATCAGCTTTGTTTCCGACAACCGATCGCTATGTAACGAGGTGAGAGGGCTCATTGCAGTGTCCACCATACAACATATAAAGGGGCCAGGCCCTCTCAACGAGATCATTCAAGGGCTCATCAAACACCCCACGAAGCAAGGCACCCAAGTTTCCAACAAAGAGCCCAATAAAGCTATCACACCATCATGAAGTCTTCTATCCTTATCGGCTTGAGTTTCGGAGGCGCTGCTCTTAGCGCCTTCTCGGGGTTTGACATATCTCACTATCAAAGCACTCCTTACAACTTTGATGGGGCCTATTCGTCTGGAGCACGCTTCGTCATCATCAAGGTAATGCTCCCATCTCCAACACCGCAAACGGTCCTCGTATACTGAAAACCCATAGGCGACCGAGGGCACGACCTACAAAGACCCTGCCTTCTCCTCGCACTACACCGGAGCGACGGACGCCGGCTTCATCCGCGGCGCGTACCACTTCGCGCACCTGGACTCGAGCTCGGGCGCGGCGCAGGCCGAGTTCTTCCTCGAGAACGGCGGCGGCTGGAGCGGCGACGGCATCACGCTTCCCGGCATGCTGGACCTCGAGGGTGACTGCGTGCTGTCGGCCAGCGCCTCCGTGTCGTAGATCCAGGACTTCAGCGACACCTACCACGCGAGCACGGGGCGCTACCCGCTGATCTACACGAACCCCTCGTGGTGGGAGAGCTGCACGGGGGACTCGAGCGCCTTCGTCGACACGAACCCGCTCGCCCTGGCCCGGTACAGCTCCTCAGCCGGCACTCCGCCCGGCGGGTGGCCGTATTACACCATCTGGCAGTTTAATGATGCGTATGAGTACGGCGGCGACTCGGATACTTTCAACGGCGATCAGTCGGGGCTGGAGAGGTTGGCCACAGGGTAAAGCTCCGGCAATCATTCAACGTAGACGGCTCAGGATGTACGAGGTGTTTTTAGTAGAATAGGTCGAGTTTATATATTCTGCTATATGACTCTGGCGTCACTTGCGACTCTATCCACACTGCTCCCTGGGCATTTCATTGGGGGTTGGGTTCTCTCTATTCCGTCCGAGGCAAGCTTAGAGTAGACGACGATTCAGAGTTCATCGAGGACTCGTATTGGCAGCTACCAGATGTTTGGGATAGGGGTTCTATACTTGCGAGGCGTGAAATATGTACCCGTAGTCCGTATTCAAGGGTTCGCAGGAATTACGGGATTCTTACCCTACTCGGCTTATACATGCGACAAGTTGAGTTTGGACAGGGCAGTGTAGCCTGGACGCAAAGCAGCGTCTTAACAACTTCTCATAGTAGCCGTAAGGTTTCTCGCCATCTGACCTATATTTGCTCTTTACAAGAGATAAACCCCTGTCGCCGTTATAGATCTATTAGAAGCCACTCTGCCGGGTCTAATGTGAAGCCGATAAGTTTGGCCATGGTTATGGCCATTTTGTTAACGTCGAATGGATCTAATGCCAGAGTTGGGTAAAGGGGCAAACTCTCCGAGGAGAGCGGTAAAGCAGTGACGAACCTTTTAGGTCCCCTCTTGCCAGTTTCAAGCGGAGATTCAATATAGCCTCACGGGTCCCTGACCTGATGGTAATAAATATTTTTACCTATCTTAAGCAATTAACTATGTAGCTGGGCATCCCTGGAGACGAAAACAGCTGGTGATGATATTCTGGCGAGCTTGGATATCTAACAAGGGAATTCCTTGCCCTCATCTTCCATTGTCCTAATCCGTTCATACACCCTTTTTAGCGGTGTATCGTATGCCAGGTCTGATATATATGGCTTCTCTGCATGTTCGTGGAGTAGCTGGCTTTGTTGGAAATGAATATTATCCAACTATCCCCCAGGAAGTACATTGGAACTTATTGAAAGACGTTGAGGCTAGTATACGCAATGCGGTTAGCGGCCGAGGTGTACCAGCAAGGAACTAGCCTATTCAAAATAGATATAAATCCAACGAGCTTGACAACATACAGTGCTTGCCGGCATAGCGAACATTTAGCATACATGTTTTCGGCCAGGACTGTATAGTGGCACGTCCGCCGTGGCGATCAGTCCATTACTGAAGCGGAGGATGCGAACATGGCAACTTTCCTAGCCGCCCGTAATGGATATGCCCTTACGCTGACTTCAAGTCAAGATCCAGGGCAGATGCTACATCCTTGTCGGCTCCCTAAGCTGAACGGCGTCTCCGGTAGTTTGAGGTACACATCCCAGTAGTAGGCTGGTTTATTACAGCAACGTCCCCTGAATTCTTTTTTGATTGGTAGAGCCTACCGCGGAGGCAGTATCTGATTCTCACGTTGGCTTGTGTCGTGGGTTGCCTCCCTAATGAGGTAAAGCACAGACAATCAACAGAATCTCTTCGACTCCGGCTTCATGTGGTATGAATGTCCGGTTCAGGGGCCGGTGTGAGTGGGGGCGAAGTCCGTGTGTCGGTATGCGTGGGTCTTCCGAGCGGCTCGGGGCTTGGGGCCGGCACAACTGTGAATGCGGCGGTCCAATGGAGGGAGTGGAGCTCGAGGTGCATTTGACCCACTCGCCCTAGCATTAAATTGCCGGGCAGTGCCTGGGCCGTGACAGCTGCGACAGCTGTAACCGCTTCGATACAATTTTTGGTCTGCTGCAAATTGGGGAAGGGCTTCACCCACCAGGCCCGCGATCGAGTTGCCGGCGACCATACTGACGATGACCGTCTAAGCCTCGACCGAATCACGCGAAAGGGGATACCTAGAAGCACTTAACTCCAGGATGGCGTCGGAAGTAACGGTGGCAGCCGCCAATGTAGCCCGGCAGACGGCGAAAGAATTCCACGGCATCGTCGTCTCGGCAGGGAAGATGGACAAGACGGTCAAGGTCAAGCTGGGAGGAATGAGATACGAGCCCCGAGTACAAAAGGTACGAACCCTTTAATGTCGACTTTTCTCGCCGCGCCTCGTACCATAAACCCCCGTCGATAAGGAAAAAGAGACACCCAGAAACAGTCAATACTAACCTCTCCACCCCTCTCCGCACAGTACTTCAGAGAGCCGCGCTACAAGCTGGTGCACGACCCGTGCAACTCGCTGCGGCAGGGCGACGTGGTGGCCATCTCGCCGAGCTGGCGGGAGGCGCAGCACGTGCGGCATGTGGTGAAGCACATCATCGCGCCGTACGGCCCACGCATCGACGAGCGGCCCCCCGTGCCGACGCTCGAGGAGCGGCTCGCCGAGCGGGCCGCCAAGCGCGCCGCCAAGGACGAGCGCAGGCGCCTGCTGCGAGAGGAAGCCGCCCGCGCCCGCGACGAGGAGAGGACCGCGCTCGAGGCGCGCCGCTCTCTGCGCCTGAGTCGCGTGCTCACGCTCCAGGCGGCCCAGATCCTCGGCGTTCCGGTGCCGACGACGACGGACGAGAACGCGGTGGCTGACGAGAATGACATTGATTGAGAGCGCAATGATAGATAGGGGTGGGAGGGGACAAAGATGAAAATAACATAGAAGGAAGCCACTTTTCACGATGATGGGTGTACGAGTAATTGCCCGAGGCCAACGGTGATCTCGAGGAGCGTACGAGGCTCTCTGCGGTTGTCTAGGCGCCTGATGACGAGCTCGTTGCCATGCACCGGGCAGGGAATGTGTATATATAAATACATCCCAAGACGTGGCATATAGTATAATGGCAACGACTGGGAGGATAGACTAATGCAATAAAACCCAACCGGCAGCATTGGACCCCCCTTGCTCCAGGTATCCTATGTCCAACAGCCCTGCCAGTCCACCTCGTCGAACGCCCATCCCTCCCATGAGAATGATATGTCTTCTGCTACAGACTTGAAACCGTGCTCCTAGTTAACACGAGTTGCCGTGACCCCTCGTTATCCTGTCCCGCCTGTAGAATGCACTACCCACCACGCTCTCCAAATTGCCTGGCCCACTTCTCGTACTCCAGCAATCCTTCCTTGCTGACGCTGGGACGGATATTCCGGAGGCTGGTCTTGAAGTCGCCCAGTTCCATTGGCCGGATATCGTCCATCGTCATTTGAAGCAACGCCTCGCCGAGCGAACGAAGGGGTCCCATTGCCGCGTCCTTGGCCAGTGCTGTAATGTCCGACCCGGAGAAGCCTAGAGTGATGTATAATTAGCCCCCCCATCTCGGTTTCTCGACTGTCATACAACTATTATTATATACGAAATACCTTCTGTCAGTTTGACCAGCTCGGCAATATCCGTGTCTGTGAGACTATGCTTCTGCTGGCTAAGCAGCGTTCTCAACTGGCTGGCTCTCGTATCTGGCTCGGGTAATGGGATATACTGGCGCCGCACAAACCGGCGCCGTGCCGCTTCGTCGATCGCCCAGGGGATGTTGGTCGCCGCCAGGACAAGGACTCTGTTCGGGTCACCCCTATCCTTGGGCCCACCTCCAGTATTCTCCCGTCCGGCGGCGGCACGCTGTAGATCGCTCCATTGGATCAGGAATTCCGTCTTAATCCTTCTTGTGGCCTCGTGCTCTCCGGAGCCGGACCGCTGAGATAAGAGGGAGTCGATTTCATCGACAAATATAATGCTCGGGGCCATCAGCTTGGCCAATGCGAACAGGGCGCGCACGAGCTTTTCGGACTCGCCTAGATATTTGCTCGTTAAGCTACTGGCGGATATAGAGAAGAAGGTCGACTTCGATTCCGTGGCGACTGCGCGCGCCAGCATCGTCTTCCCCGTCCCGGGAGGCCCGAAGAGTAGCATCCCTCTCGCAGGCTCCCGAAGGCCCATGAACAAGTCTGGCCGCAAAAACGGGTATACAACTGCTTCTTTCAGGGCATTCTTCGCAACCTCCAACCCGGCGACATCGCTCCAGCGGACTTCGTCGCCTTGTACGACGATTTCGTTGAAAATGGCTTTGGCTGCGGCATCGTCTACCCCTGGAGGTAGGTTTTTCAAGATTGCCTTCTTCCTCTTTTCCCATTCGCCCCCCTTCTCCTTGGTTTCATCATCTGCGGAGTCTGCGGGCGATTGCGATTGAGTGTCAGCAACAATAGGGGTCTCTTTTTGTTTCCCCTTCCGTCTCCGGTGAGGAGGATTCGCATTTGTGGGCTCATCATCTGCTGAAGTAGAGTCTAGTCTTGGATCCGAATCAGCTCTCTCACACGTTGCACGTTTCCTGGCGCTATTGGGTTCAGATTTTGCCAGGTTGTCTATCGGTTTCCTCCGCATTGGGTTCTCCCTGGCAGTCGGAACTGGAGTAGATGTACCGGCATCCCCGCCCGAGCTGGACCCAGAGTGCGCTTTCGTTGGGCTCTTCTTGGATGATGAACCTCGATCTCTCGGACCTAAAGTCGAAGAAGACTCTTTTCTATCCTGAATCGAGAGGGCACTAATAGCGCTTGAAGCAGCACCCAACGCCAGAGAGGAGGGCCCGGCCACGGCGTAGTCTCCTGATGTTCGCGATGGGCATTCGAGGTCTGGACTGTCGCGGGGCGTGCCAATAGCGCCGTTGTCAGGAGACCCCACTAGTCGTCTGCTATGACTGTCCCAACGAATCTGTTGCGAAGCCGACTTAGACCTGGCAGA
Source organism: Monosporascus ibericus (assembly GCA_004154915.1). Lineage (NCBI taxonomy): Eukaryota > Fungi > Ascomycota > Sordariomycetes > Xylariales > Monosporascus > Monosporascus ibericus. The sequence continues at coordinate 83,345 of QJNU01001560.1, read as the reverse complement.
GTCGGAAGGGTACCTTGGTTCAGGCGGGTTGGAGAAGCTGGGACTGTCGGCGGAGGACGCCCTGGTGAGAGATTGTCTAGATACTATACTTTTCCAAGCCAAAGTAGCGGCCTTGCTGGCGCCCGGGCCTTTGGTTATCTTTGATGGCTGCGGCCGAGGTGACCGTAAGGATTTATCAGTCTTTCCGGACCGAAGGGTCGTTCGCATGCTATATTTGTCGGGGCTCTGTGCCCTATTGGAGGAAGCGCTGTTTGTTGTAGAGAGGCCATAGGGTGGAAGGTGGGGCGGACGTGATGGCGGACGTGTAGATACTGAAGGGGACGGTTGGTCCACCCTGGTATTGTGTCCACCAGCTACGGCTTGCTCGCTCGAGTTCCTAGATGACAGCGACGGTCGTCTTGGCAAGGGCGGCTTCGGTAACTCTGTATACCTTATAGCAGGTACAGTCCCCTCCCCAATCCATCCCCTCTCCGGAGGCTTGTTACCGGATGATGGAGATGAAGAACCATTTGCGGCCGCCTCTATGCCTGGCGCGGACGGCGTAGCTCGTAATGAGGGGCCATCCTCTCGTGATATTCTAAGGGCCTCGAGGAGATCGATTCTTTCTTTGCACTGAATTTCCAACTGGCTTACACTATCCAGCAGCGCGCGTTCCGTCTCGGTCTTGGGCGTATTGTCCGGAAGCCTCTTGTTGACTGGACTCTGACGAATTTGGTCAAGCGCGCTTTTCCAAGAGGCCATGGCCTCCTTCTCGTCGCCCTGACTTTCGTAATAAACGGCCGTCGAACATTTTAAGTAGACTTGGTCGTATGTTCTCTGTAAGCTAGAAACACCTTTGTTCGACCACATCGTACTGCCATGTAGCCCGGAAAGTTACTAGAGGATGACGGATGACTTCAGCGACTAGGATGGAGTACATGAACCTGATCGAGCGGATCGCGGGCTGTCCTAGTGCCTTGTAAGTTTACGGGTAAGATAGTATTACCGAATGTACAAATGCGCATTCATTCGGCCATTTCTGACTCGGTGGATTGACCTATCATGAGGGACGGAAAGTGGCCCATTCGTGAGGCCGAAGTTGAAAAGGATGGCAGGGCCGTCACCATCAGGCAGTGACGTCGTTGGTGTCTTTAGTGGGGTACGAAGGCGTTTGTGGGGGGGTGGAGGGGTGGGGCCTTGCTTCAGTGAGTCCAACATTAGGCCCGCTAGTGCAGGGACTTCCAATATTGAAGTATGATGAAACCCCAGCACCTACCATTAAGTAGAAGGTACCGCGATGCAGAGAGATGCCCGTCGATTCACTTTATCAAAAGAAGACATACCTACTTAGATTTAAGATTTGCGGGAGCTCTGTCTACCTGGCTATGGAGGTCTCAATTAGATGGGTTACTGCATCCTCCGTCCCTAACACTTAGAACTGCCGACTCTTCTCTGCCTCATCTTCGTCCCTAGGGAGCTGCATGCCCATCATCCCTAGGATATTGCCTGTAGGACCCGCCATTCCAGCTTGACTCTTGAAGCTTTCTAGCAAGTTTTTAGCAAGGTTGTAATCTATGTCGACTTCTTCATCACCGCTATCTTCCTCTCCATCCTCCCCCTGCTCTGGTCTCTGGATTTCTTTCCCCTTGCCGTCGTCCCCGGCCTGCTGCTTTCCTTCAACCCTTTTTATCTCTGTGACCCCTCGCCCTGGGTCAAGCTTTAGGACGCCATGTTCTTTCAGCTCGGCTTCCATCTGAGCCGCCATCTTTCTGATCTCTTCGTCTTCATCTTCATCTGCTTCCTCTGGAGGCACATACTTGGCGACTTGTTTTGTCCCCCGTGTGGTCTCTCCTTCCCTTGGCAGACCCATCATCTCTCTCATCATCTCGGCGAACTGTCCCTCATCGAAGCTGACCTCTTTGTCCTCATCCTCGCTATCATCCTCGTCGTCATCACAGATATCGTCGTCTTCATCCATATCCTCCATCTCAGCACCGTCTATCCCTGCGGTTTCATCATTGAGAAATGCTTCAAACCGGGATACCATCTTTTGCAGGTCCGCCTGTGTCGTATAATTGCCGAACCCACTCTGCGGTCCTCGTCTGACGCCCCGCTTCCCTTCCAGCTCATTTTCAAAATCTTCGAAATTGATGTCTAGCCAGGATTCATCGTCTTCCCTATTGACATCTGACCAGGCTGCAATGTCCGCATCGGTAGGTAGAACTTGGTCTCCGTCTTCTTCCACGTCCTCGAGAAGAATGGCAAACTCACGAGCTAGCCGGTTATCTCTCTTATCAGCGTTGGTGGCCAGCATCTCGAAGCCGCTGGTGATTTTCATGCCCGTTTCTAATCTCGCCAGCCTCTTAAGAGATCCATCCGTAGTGTTCTCTGCCTGTGCCTCCTTTTCGGCGGCGTCGATAATACTGCTCCACGAAACAGGAGTTTGGAAGCGTTGAGACTTAACTTGGGCAAACAGCACCTTAGTGAACTTGACACTCACCGTTACCAAATCCTTGGGCGGGAAATGCGTTTTTCCGGACAAGGAAACGAGCGGCTTCATAGATACTGGGTCTCGTAGATAGAACGCTTCAACGGCGGGGGCAATAGTGGGGGGCTGTTCGTGCAGGATGTAGGCTAGCTTCCTCGGTATCGTTACCAAGGAGTGGTGGATCCAGCCTGTGATATGCGCTGGGTACTTCTCCAAACGATAAAAGGCTTCAGCTTCGATGAAGGTCGAATTTATGAGGCCCTCGGGCTTTGCTCTGAGATAATCGGTGGCTTCAGGCAAAGAAAGTGGTCTTTTCTCTCCAGAGCTTGCTGCCAAAGGGAGAATCCAAAGTCTCCCCTGATGGATCCAAGCTCGATGGCTGTCTATCTCCGGGCTCAAGAATTTTGGTAGGACATTGGCTGCCTCGACCAGGAGGAACTCGCCATCGCTGTCAAAGATCCTGACCCAGAGATCGGTGAATGCCTTTGTCAACTCACGGAGAAGAAAGACTATCAGCCACTCGTCCTCCACCGAATCGCCGTAGTCGGTTGTGCCATGTAGATAAACTTGTCCGTTTTCTTTCTTGATGTGCAATTGGAACACATCTCGTTGCCATATATAATCCCTGGTGAAACGGTCGCAGAGTTGGACAGCAGCCTTCCGGACAGCTTCGAGATCAGATAACAGCTTGCGTGACTCAACGCGACTGTCGATCATGAAAAGCATGTACTCGACACAATTTTCGGGTAGCCTCCTGGGGAACTCTTGAAACCCATTTCCGAAAAATTCAGTCTTATCTTCCCGGTCCATCTTGTGGTTTCTATCCTCCATTCCTTGGGAGACGAGACTAGATTTGAAAACCCAACCAAGTGAATGTCTTCAGCTCAAGCAAATAAAATAAATCCCCCCAGCTTTCGATATATCATTACGGCCAAGTCTTCAAGAGGGGTGTGTCGTTTAGGCTAGAGTACAGGCCACCGAAAGCTCCCAGGGATCGATTTTCAAACCGTAGTAGCCGTGAATCATACGAGTATAGAGAAAGTTGATGATGATCTTTTATATGCATTTCGAGATCGGTGATCAATACTGCATATGTACGGCAATATCTGGTGGGTCTCTCGGTAGTGGGTTTCTTTAGGTGTATGTAGTATTACATTACATACTAGCTAGGTAGGTATATGCAATTACATGTACGGCTGCGTATGGTGGCGAGGGGTAGCAAGTCGCCAGAATAGTGGACACACCCTACCATTGCATGGCCAGTTTAAGTGTGCCAATTTATTTGGCAAAGATACTTGGGTGGGCACCTGTGCACACGTCTCTTATCCTACTGGAAATATTGTACACCGTTTCTCCCCTCTAAACGCTTGGGGCCCTGGCACGCTAACTACTTAACAATGTCTTTAGCGCGTCACGCCGCCCAGTCGCGTCTTTCTCCTTAACGTTAACGTCTTCAATTAAGCTCAGCATTATCAGCTCCCCCAAGTCAGTATCGCGAGATTTCTTATACATATTGCATCGGCCCTTCCTGGAATGGCCTCTCAACGACGTGTCGAGTTTTCAGGAAGATAACTTACCTAAGGTTACGAAAGCCTACGCATAATCACAGCAGTTACTACATAAGTAGGACCCCACTTGTCCGCAATCTCATCAGACTGGACCGCGCCTTTCCCTCACCACCGTATTTCGACGCTGCGGGGAGATTCTCCTCATACTCCGACTCCCTCATCATGCCTAGCGCGGTCGCCTCCTCATCTAAACGCTCTCGGCGCGCTGCGTTCGACGATGACGGTGATTCTGACGGCGTTGTCATAGATGAGGCTAGCTCAAGCCTAAGAAATGAATCGGTTCGTCTTTGCCCGTCTTTTGTCTTTGCGCGGTCTTCTCGATGTGCGGAAGTGTTGAAATTCTGCTAACAGCTAGGCTTAACAGCGGAAGAAAGCTCGCGTTTCTGACGCAGGATCAGGCAGGAGGAAGTCGCACCTGACGCCTCGGGAACAAAGTGCGACTTCTTCCGAAGAAGACTACGACGATGGAGATCAGGACATGCAGGGGGCCGATGCATTGCCCACTCCGCCCACTTCCACTCAATATGAGATCATGCGCGATGCCGGATTTAAGCATCTAGAGTATACGGAAGACGACGACACACGAGCCACACAACGCATACAGAGCCGGCCGACGCTTATCGGAGAGAACCATGCCGCGCTCAACGCTATTATCGAAAGTATTACATGTTTCAACTTCATGTGCCACGAAAGACTGCACTGTGATCTCGGTCCACTGCTTAATTTTATCGTCGGAGAAAACGGAAGCGGCAAGAGTGCCATCTTAACTGCCATCACCCTATGTCTCGGCGGCAAGGCAAGCGCCACAAATCGTGGAGGCAGCCTGCGGAGCTTCGTCAAGGAGGGCTGCGACCACGCTAGCTTGGTCGTCAAGATCAAGAACCAGGGAACTGATGCCTATAAGCCTGACCAATTTGGAGAATCCATCACCGTTGAGCGCTGGTTCACCAAATCTGGCTCCAGCGGTTTCAAGCTAAAATCGGAGACCGGCCGACTGGTCTCAAACAAGAAGAGTGATGTCGACGACGTCGTCGACTATTTCTGTCTGCAAGTCGACAACCCGTTGAACGTACTATCCCAGGATAACGCACGTCAGTTCCTCAACGCGGCGACTCCTGCCACTAAATACAAGTACTTCGTCCAAGGCACTCAACTGGAACAGCTCTCCAACGACTACCAACTCCTACAAGAGTACCTTGAGGCTAATGAGACTAAGCTAATCGAGTATCAAGAAACCATCGACATTCTCAAGGAGAGGTACGAGAAAGCGGTCAAACTAAGAGATGCCGTCACGAAGAACGCTGAGATGCGTCAGAAACAGGCCGTCTACAGAAACCAGCTCATCTGGGCACAAGTCGCCGAGCAAGAGGACAAGCTGAAAGAGAAGCAGAATGCCATCGACCTTGCCCAGCAAGAAATTGATCGAACGCAACTTCTAATTGAGGAGAAGACGGAAGAGCTCAGAAAGGTGGACCAGGTAGTGCAGGAAACGAAACAAGAGTTAGAGCGCATCCGTGAAGAAGAGGGTGAAGTTAAAGCGGCGGAAACTGAGGCTCATGACAAGTTCAACGATGCCAGGAAAGCACTCACGGAAACCCACACCCAAGAAAGGGACCTGCACTCCAATCTTCAGTCGGCGTCTGAGAGGGTTAAAGAGTATGAGGGAAAGATCCGCGAAGAAGAACAGCGGCTGGAAGAAATAAATGGAGGAGCTCTCACGGAGAAACAAAAGGAACTTGAGGAGGCTAAGCAGGCCGAAAAGGATGTTCAAACAGCTATTGATGCTCATGCAGCAGATACCTCGCGTCTGGATAACGAGCTCGCTAGCGCCGAGAGGGAAGAGCGCAGTGCGGCGGGTCGCCTCGAGCAGAAGAAAAGGGAAGTATCGGCAGCGGAGATCCGGCTACGAGACCTGTCGCAGAACCGTATCGATCCGTTTGCCGGCTTCGATCCCAAGATACCTCAGCTCCTGACATCTCTTGAAAACGACAGAGGATTCTCCCAGAAACCTATTGGACCGATCGGCACCCTCATCCAACTTACGAAACCCAAATGGGGGGGTGTCATCGAAAGATACCTCGGTGGTAATCTTAGCGCGTTCATTGTTACAAGCCGATCTGATCAGAAGCGTCTGCAGTCTCATATCGACAGGCTACGCATGCGGTCCTCTCCGCCGATACTCATTGCACCTAGGAACCCCCTAAGCAACTTGAGGGAACCAGACAGCAGCTTTGACACGATCATGAGAGTGTTGAAGTTTGACGATGCCGTAGTGAGAGATCAATTAGTTATCCTGAACCAGATTGAACAGATTATTCTCATTGAAAAGAGAGAAAAGGCAGAAAAAATCATGTTTGATGGTCAGCCGCCTCCAAACGTCACTGCTTGCATAGCCTTTCACGACACGAAAAGGGAGGGTCTCCGGCTGACCAACCGGGGAGGAGGGAACATGAGTACGCAACCCGTCTTTCCGGACCAAAACCAGAAGCCACGTATGAAGTCAGATGCGGAGACCCAGATCAGTTTCCAAAAGGACGCCTTAGAGCAGCTGCGTGCGGAATTGAGGGGGGTGGAAGCTTCCTGGAGAACAACACAGCAGACGACTCAGCGCTGCGCACAAGCCGTGGCACGGCACAAGCGAAGAGGGGCCGAACTTAGGCAGGAACTCGTGCGGGCTGAAGTCCGTATCGAGCAGGTTGAAGCGGAACTCGACGCATTCGAAAATACCGGCAGCGGCCTGCAGAATTTCAAGGAGGTTCTGGCTGAAGCTCAGAGGCAAAAGGACCACTACGGCAATCAATACGGCGAGCTTGCTGTGCAGAAGCGCGAGCTCAACAAAGAGGTCGAAAACCTCAAGCAGAAGCTCAACGATGCCAAACTAGCGACCCAAGACTTCAAGGCCAAGATTGCCAAGGCAGAAGACAAACTCAAGAGACGCGAAGAATCGCGCCGGGTTATTCTATTCGAGAAAAATGAAGTGCACCAGGCCCACGAGGAGGCAAAAGCAGGCAAGGCCCAGGCCGAGGCCTCCCGGGATCGTCAAACCGCCGTTGTGGATGACTATACGCAAAAGGCCAGCGAGGCGTGCCCTGAGCGAGCATACATACCGGAGGGCGAGACTACAGTAAGCCTCGAGCGCAAGTACGAGAGTCTGCGAGAGCAGCTGAAAAAGATCCGGAACCAGCTTGGCGCATCAGACGAGGATATCCACGCCAGCGCGGCACAAGCGATACAGGAATACCGCGAGCAGAAGCAACATCACAAAAACCTCACCTCCCTCGTAGATGGTCTGAAGCAGGCTCTCAATGCCCGCCTCGAGAAATGGCGATATTTCCAACGGCTGATCTCGGCCCACGCGCGAGTCAACTTCGCGTACCTGCTAAGCGAGCGCAAGTTTCGAGGAAAGCTTTTGCTCGATCACAAGTCCAAGAAGCTCGAGATTCAAGTCGAGCCCGATGGAACGGGGAAAAGCGAGTCCGGCCGCAATACGAAGACACTTTCCGGTGGAGAAAAGTCGTTCTCATCAATATGCCTCCTTCTTGCTATCTGGGACGCAATAGGATCTCCCCTGCGATGCCTCGACGAATTCGACGTCTTCATGGACAATGTGAACCGTAAGATCAGTACGAATATGCTGGTGAGTTTGGGGCTCCGAACCCCTTAGCCTTGGAGATATGAAACCCCCACTAACGGGCCTTGCAGATCACGGCCGCCCGCCGTTCGGTCGGCAAGCAGTTCATTCTCATCACACCCAATGCCATCGAAGGCCGGGCTAATATCGACAAGGATGTCAAGATTATCAGGTGCGTACAACAACAACTACTACTATTACTAATCATGCTCATAACCTGCGCTCGCAACATATTCCCCGGTCTCCGTCAGCAATCTCTAATCGATCGTCTTGCAGGCTCACGGATCCTCGACAGCGGACGCTGGCGGACCACTAACGACTAGAGATGCCAGTTTCTCTGTTGTTTTCTACATTTGTGACAGCGGAGTTGTGCGGTTATCTGGTGGTGGTTCACTTCACAAGGCGTTCGAGATGGGAAGGGAAAAGAAACGGTCGAGCCGGTGATATCCGCCTTTGTTTTGCGACTGGTTGGGTCGCGGATTTTAATGCTTGAGGCAGGTATGCAGTAGAGTCGTAGACCGGACTCTGACCTCGGACGGGAGAGATCCGCGGCAGGCTGGGAGTTGACAGATCGTCTACGGTCTGGACTTCGCAGGCCTTCCCTCGCACGTACATATGTTATTTGAGGCGCATGATACAGATGCGAGCTGCACGACCCATACCGGTCGCAGCAGTCGGAGCTCAACTACTCACGGCTGCTGGCCCAAATAGTTGACGTGCATCGCAAGATATACCCTTTCGTCGCTCGCCTGGTTTCGTACACTTGATATTTCGCATTAAAATTTACACGGGGCAACCAAGCCTCTATCTCGCCTTCGATGATTTGCATATGTGTGCCGTGATGTAATGGTGCATCGGCTACCAATGCAACAACAAGCGGGCTGGTCGCCTGCCCGGCTGCCTGCTTGCCTGCTTGCCTGCTTACCTGCCCGGCGTCCGGTCTATCTCACTGCCTGCCTAGCCGCCTAGCCTGCTTATCCTGTCGGGCAAATTTCAGATCCTCGCCCCTTTGCTCCGCAACACGTTCAAGGCTGCCGAGGCGGTGAAGCCAATCCACTGGGCGGCGCCACCAAGGGCGGCGCCGACGGTGCCCGCCTCGCCGAGTCGCCGGCGCAGGAAGGCGCGCGTCTCACCGTAGCCCGGCGACCGGTCGTTGGTCATGAAGAGCTCGGACGACGCGTAGACGGTGGAAAGGGCGCCGCGCTTCGTGTACCACGAGGGGTCGACGGCCGCGTCACCGGACAGGTACCAGATCTCGTCCGCAAGCAGCGCCAGCTCGTGCAGCGACGCCGCCACGCGTGATGGTTGCGCCATCACTGCTAAGGCCTGTGCGGATCGAGAACACTGGTGAGCGAGCGAGCGAGGCAAGGGCGGGTGGGGGTGCGGTGTGGAATGGTGTGCTGTGTGCCATGGGGGCGGGGACAGCAAGTGAATCTGAACCAATCGACATCGACATGGCGCCAGGCAGCGAATGGGGCTTTTGGGGCTGTGTGGGAGGTGCAGCGTGGGATGATGGACGGTAAGAGAAGGTGGCCGTCTGAGGGCGACGCTATTAAGGAATACGTGGCGTGCCGCCTATTGGGTTCGGTTCATTCGACCCGGGGCGGAGCGGGGTGGGAGGTTTGATCGAGTGGGAGGAATGATGACGACGGGACATACCTCTTGCCAGCGATGGTTCACGCCCCGATTCCCTAACAGCCTCTCCCACGTGAGTCGTTCGACCTTGTCGCTAACTTCCCAATGCGTTGCCGACGCGGCATCTCCAATCCGCGAGGTTAGGGTGGTGGCAGCGTTGCTGTTAAAGATTTCCTTGCTCTTCGGCGCAAGGGCTTCTCGTTGCGTGACAAGGTGGTATCTGATGAGGCCGAAGGACCCCTCTGGGAGCAGGTTGGTGCTGATGTCCGGGTAGCCGGCATCTCTGGCTCCGAGGGAGAGGGCGCGCTGAGTGAAGCCGTGTTCGGGAACGTGCGCATATGCAGCCGAAAGGATGGCATTCTCGGCTGCGTTGAAGACGCCCGGCGACGGCGGGTGATCGTGGGAGTGGTAGGGCCGAGGGGTGGCTGCGGTTTTGATGCAGAATATGGTGGCTAAATTCTGCGACGCTCGCCGTAAGGGAGCTGACCTCGCAGAAAGGGCCCGCGAAGGCGCCATCATGAATGGCCTTGGAGTCGATTGCCGTCGTTTGTATCAACTTTTCCAGCAACGAAATTCTAGAGCCGTCCGATGCAGAAACGCCCGCCCCTCCCCCCGGAGGATCCAGTGCGCAGGCGATATCGGAGGGTCGCTTGGGTCCTTGCGGAGGATGGCATATCCAATCTCCATCTCGCCACTTGGTGCTCACCTGTCAGCAGGTGATTCGGCCCATCATAATGGAAGGTACATTAGCGAAGTTGAGCGAGCAAGGCGGTACCCAAAAAAAAGGCGCTTTTAATCCACCCACTTATAAGTGCAATATAACAACAGAAATCGACCTACCGATTGCGATACGGATAAAACCGACCTGATATTCGGAAAGAGCGACATCTTGCGAGAAGACTGATATTTTTTCAATTCAATTGTCAACGTTGCTGCTGATTTAATTGCGAGTTGCAGACGCTGCATCTAAGCAAAATGGTGGTAGAAATGACTGGTGGGCTAGGTGTGGGTCAATTAAAAGTGTGCCATTTTTTTTCGGCACCGCCTGCTAAGATACCTCCGTATGCATGGATACTGCTGTACCCACTGTTAGTCGATCAACGGTTCTCCTCGGAGGATCTTGCCTGGTCAGGCTAGTTCCCGTCACGGGATGAGGATTGCGTGATCCACGCGAGGGCGAGAATCGGGGGGACGACCAAAGCTTGGCATTATAAGAACCCCTCGAAGACGGGCATGCCCAGGCGGGATTAAAGCCTTCTCAAAACATAACGCTTCACATGAGCCAAGCCGGGCTCGTGACAAGACGGCTAGCTTGTGTTTCCGGCACATAAGGTATCAAGCGGCTACCGCGGACGGCGACTAGAGACGACAGTACTCGATTAAGTGCGGCTTCCTGTTCTATCTATGTAGCCGGTTCTCTTGTGATTTGCAGCCACGAGGATGAATGGTTGTTGATTCAGACTTGCCCGGTAGTCGTACTGTCTATGAGCCATCCTCCTAGCAATTAGAGAGAGAATGGACCGCGTCCTATCGGGTTCATTCGTCACGAACCGTGGTGGAGTTGCCTTGACGGAACAGGGACTGTCTGATCTGCTTTTGTTGTCTTGGTCTCCGTCATTGGATAGTGGCACGACGGTTTTGGATAGACATGACCATGGGGGGGCAACATCGGTCGCCGCGAAGCCTGTACATATCCATACTTGCCTCAAGGATTAGCCTTCGTGGAGGGTCTATCGGATAGGCTAGTCTGCATAAGCAGATTCCATTACCAAGCCACATGTGCCGCATGTGGCCCCCGGCCGAACCTGCAGGAATGATGCGCAGGAAAAGGTGCCCTCTTGGGGAGCCGAGTCAGCTTGAGACGACGCCGCCATCCCGGCTACAACCCAATCGTCGGTGATCACCCGGCATATTCGCCCGAGTCCTGTGGCGGATTCGGAGTCAACGCCGCATCCTTCCACCTAGGGACAATGTTGTTGTTGCTGCAAGGGTCACGCCAATAAGCAAGGGGACAGACACTTCACTGGCGTTTCAGCCTCGACGCTGTGTAACACAGCTGTTTTTGGACTGGTGCTAAGTTCGCATACGTGCGAACGGGATTTCAATTTTCGGATTTTATGCCATGCCCGAGTCATAGGCCTCGTTCGCTTGAACTGATAGGTCGCCTTCCCAGCCGAATTCAGCAGAACCCGCCAGAGCCGGAGTAGGATGAAACGGCCATGTCATGCTTACCATGGAGATTTGAGGTTGTTCTTGTGTGTCACAGTAGCTTCGTACCCGCCAAAGAAAAGCTACCCTGATGTACATAAGGGTTAGTGGATGGGAGTAGAGTGTCATGTGGTAAGTTTTGTAGTACTTATGTTGGAACCGGGGACTACCTGATGGTTCATCATATGGGCCTGAATTACTGTTATGAATCCTGCGGCCCACTCCTACTCATTTGAAGAAGGCGCCGTGAGTCAGTCAACAGTTAGCAGGTACGAATTTTGAACCATTCAATGAGGTGTTAGTCAAGCGCCCACCCACTTCTAGTCACCCTGGAATGTAACAGACCATGCAAAAAACGGGTCTCTCTGAGAAGAGGTAATGCATTTCGCTTTGAGTAGTAAGACGGGAAGTGGCATGTCTGTGGTTAGTAGAAGCAAGGTCCCTGGCTGCCTTAGGGAGGCCGCTCCCCTCCTGTGAACTTTCTTATTTCCACGTAGGTATTCCACGTTATGGGTGGGCCCCCATTGACGATGCCGCGCGTAGGCAAGGAATGGCCATGAGCCAACGCGTCTGAGGGCGTCGGGACAGCATATTGCGTATAAGAACGGAAGTTAGAGGTTACATATATTTTCATCAAAGTCCTATTTACATTCCTTTTAGGCCGGCGAAACTTGTCCCTTTATCTCTCCGCCTGCTTAGATACCGTAACATATTACAGCTTCAAATACGATTATACCTGGAGAGAGCGTCATCTAGAGCTAATGGAGACGATACCGCAAATTGGGTGACGATGAATTTGGAAGCGGACATACTTAGCATCTTCGGTAAAATGGGCTCACTTTTGGCGGCAGTAGTTGGGACAAGAGCGCAACTTTATGGGACCGAACGCGAGAAGGCTTGGTTGAGCTGCAGGCGACTGTTCCGAGGAAAATATTGATCATTAGAAAATGGGGAATAATCCCAGTTGAACTGCGCATGATTATTAGCGGCTATATGTCAGCCGCCCCATGTCGCCAAGTAGACTGAGCATGCTGGAGGCTCCCAAAAAGTCGGGCATGTTGCAAAAGACGATGTGACAAGCCAGGCGTGAGATACGGTATACCACGGAAAATATCATTACGGCGGGCAAGCGATCGGCATTCCCAGGTCTGCGACATGGGCTAGAACCGCTGGCAGTGAGGCTGGTAAGGGTGCGCACATATTTCGATCGAGAAATCGGCCTCAATATCGACTTTGAGGCACATAACAATGCAGGCATGTGAATCATGGCAGCACCCACTCTCGATCTAGTGCAGCTGATCGAATTGGTAGGTTCACGTGGCCGTGGTCGGCGCTTGCGGGGCATTTGGGGGCGGGGAATATTGGGCGCCTAGCCGCCTGCTTGAGCGTTGGGTGTTGTACGATATAGAAGGCTTTCAATAGCCGTCGACTCATTTTGGATTTAGTTACTTGCTGGCCTGCGAATCGATAAAGGGTCATATCGGGATTTCCTTGCACCCTGATTTTGTTATATCTGCAGGGTCTCGCAAATCTCGGCATCCTCTAAGAGGAGCAAGCATGGTTGCTTGTACAGCCAACGATCCTTCTGATGAATCATTGCGTGGTTATGCAGATTTCTCTGATATATGGGTATCCTACGACGCTTAAATTTAGGGGAGGATATGGTGGTATGAATTACCTCCGCATCGTTTACGTCCTTCAGATAAGACGAAGTTCACTTCAAGCGCTGAACCCCTGGGGGGGCAAGCTGGTTCTCCCTAAGAGGCGTCCCATGCCTCGAACTCCTCCCAGCGTTGAGCACGTTGGCAAGGAAGAAAATGCTGCTGTCTATCTCATAAAACTACATGGAAATTATTAATATAACGTGCTGTCTGCCGGCACCGCTTCAGGGAGGCAATGCCGCAGTTCAGACGCAGGATATTTGGCATCTCGTCCTCGTAGATAGAACTAGGAAGAGACTCGGTGATTACCCAAACTATATTATTCGGGAGGATATCTATTAGGTGCCTATATGAAATGTTGATTTTACTCGCTCCGTTCCATCGAGACTCCGACCCCAGCATATATGTGGTATGTTCTCCTTACTGCCACCAGCGGCAAAACCAAAGAGGCTGAGAGCTCCAAAGGCGTAGCATTTCCTATGAGATGTTCTAAGTTGAAAGCAGTGGAAACGAAAAGAATGAACCAATTTGGGGTGTCTAGGCTTAAGGATGCTGTGGCTAGTCATTTACCTTGGCCGCGGACCAGACAATACTGAGGCCGCAAGCGTGATCCAGCTATAGACACGAAGCGAGGCCACCTATCAGCTCCCCAAAATCTTTCAAATGAATGCATGTGTTGGAAATACGGAACTAAGGTCGATGCAGCCGTAGCTTCCCCTGCCGCAGGAAGTTTTACGCACCAACGTGTTACTGCTCCCGGTCTCTCCCACGCTTAATACCTGCACAATGTAACGCGACCCTCCACAACTGCGATCCATATGGCGGGTGGGCTGCCGGGAATACATGCTGTGGCAAGGGATGCACCCATCGTGACTTGACCACGGATGCACCTGGAATTGGATGGTTCGTATGAACTCAAGCTTATATTGGAAGGCTATACCCTCGGCTCTGTTCTCGATCTCTTCACGACCTACGAATCTGTTCCAACCGGTCGGAGCGGCGAGTCCTTCGCACGATATTGTCAATGTGATAATCCAAAAGAGATAGGGGTTGACATCCCCTCTCTGCCTTCGCGGCTCTATGGAGGTTCGAGCGTTTCAAAGTCCATCCATTGTTTTCTAAGTTTCTAGATAGCATGCTCTTTGAAGCTAATGATAAAAACGACTCGTCGTCTACATCTCCGATAAAGCGATGGCAGGATATGTTGTGCTATACCAGGGAATAACGGAGCCACGTTTTCAAGCAATGCTGGGAGATTAAGTGAATATTTTATCATAGAGCATATCCGACGATCTTGGAAGCAATGGAGCGTAATGCAGTTGGCCCATTCGGCAACTACGACACTCGAAAACGCCAAGCTATGAAATGAAGGTAGTAACTCAACAACCACCGACGGAAAAGCTGATGCCAGTAATATATCCCCGGAACCCTGGTACCGAAATATTGATAGGTACCATGTAGGTATGTACGGTATAGCAACACAGCCGGAGATTCCCAAGGGGGGGAGTTGATCCGGATGCTAACGATACACGTGGGAGCCTTGTCCAATCGGTGAGGAGACAGCAGCATTATGCATACGTACGCTTGCTACCCATGCTCGGTACTCCGAGGGTTTCAGCGACTCGTCAGTGTCAGGAAAACAGATGTGCGTGTGGGTGTGTGTGTTAAATAGAGAAAAATTTGAACAAGGCTACCGCAGAGATTTGGATGTGAACTGTCCTGGCGAAGCGGCTCAACCAGTCAGGAACTCAGGATCCCTGAAGCAAGGATCTCATCAGCACAAAGCGGCAGGAACGCCATGAATTAAAAAGAACACATAAGTGGGCCACGGGCGCTTTCTTCCTGGCCAATGAGAATTTGTTATCGATATTCACGGACTTTATTCTCTATCAAGGCGTTTCGTTGTACATTTTCCTATGACTAAGGTAGACTAGGTACTTCCAATCTCTGTCATTAGTATGCGGTCCAGGCCCGATGCAGTCTGCGTCCTAATGTCTTACCCTACCAAACTACTACATATCCATTTATTAGTCTGATCTACCTACCTGACCGTGCCTGGAAAAGAAAAAGCCAGGAGCCCAGCAGCCAGCCTTGCTGTTGATCTGACATTTATTAATTTTTTCCCCCTTCCCCGACGCTACCTACCAAATGCAAAAGGCCGAAGCCGAAGTCAGCTTTTGAAACGCGTGCTCATCTCCAGCTCATCTTTTCCCTGGCACTTGTTGTTCACCACGAACGACCGTACCGCGTCCAATCTCCAGCCTCGATCCACAGGCACCCTAGTGTCCTCCTGTGTTCCTGTGTTCCCGATCTCTACCGCGTGTGGTCTTGCTCGGTCGCGTTTTACATTTGCCCGTTGCCTTACGTCGCCCTGTGGTTCTGGCTGTCAGGTACTTCCCTACTTTACCGTCATACCTTTCTGTTTGGTTGGCCGCATCACCCTCTATCGACCTCTCCATTCCATCGAGGACGCCATCAACCAGTCGTTCGATCAATCAATCAATCAAGCTAAGCAGGTACGTCCATATGTGATCAGAATGCTGTACCCACATCACCAATGCATCGGACCCCGAACCCCTTCACACCTGCAGCCTCAGCGCATGAAGGTAGTAGTCGATGGATGTGCAGTCCAGTCAGCAACAAACAGGCGTTGACGGCGTTGCGTTACTTGGCGGTACCGGCGCCGGCACTGGCACCAGCAAGACATACCTACATACATACGCGCCTACATAACATACTACTCGCATGCCTACTTGCCTACCTACCCAGCTACCTACCCTACCTAATGATTGTCCACACGCGAGCGCGAGCGCGCATACGCGACTCACAGACCACACAAAGGGTAGAAAGAGAGGGGGATTTAGATCCAGCCTTATGTCGCTCTCGCTCATGCGATCGAAGCCTTCCCTGAGGATGCCTTCACGGCTGTGATGGCTACTCTTTTCGCGGTCTACCCACGCGTGCGTGCGGGCGTAGTGTTCATGGGCAAGGTTAGGTAGGCAGTATGTAGTTGAGATGCTTGGTACGGTATATGGCTGGCGCTTCCAAGCTACCTATCTGCGACGACGCCACTGCTGTCGCTGTTGCCGCTACGTTCCCCCGGCTACTTCTGCCTTGGTCTGCTAGCATATTTACCAATCTGCCTTTGCCGGGTATACTACCGGCCGTTTGATGTAATTGACTACTGGTCGCTTCGTTGCTCATTCCCTCGCATCGAAGCCTGCCTAGCTCACGTTGTACACACCTGCATGTCCGCTCCCTTCGCTGCCTTTTCGGCTTATGTACACTATCCTCTCTCATTCCAGCGAGCACTGCCTCACTGGACAATGTTGATTCTCTAGATTGGCGCATAATCTTTCCCCCTTCTCACCGGCCGTTGCGTTGAAAGCTCACCCCTCCAATACAGATTACACGGTTTTTTGAACTACGTATCGTCGTCTTTCGTTTCTCACTCCGGCCCAAAAAGGGGGGATTTTTTTCAAGAAGCAGTTCGATTCGACCAAAGACAGAGCCATCTGCAACCATGGGTAAGTCTTCGGTGCCGCCTTCGTTTCCGGTTCTGCGACACAACGCGTTTTCCCATCTTCTCGTATGCCATTGCCGTCTCCATGCGTGTCTGACTTCAAGTCCCCATCCAATACCTATATCGACGCATAGGCCGTCATATCTCCCTGCATACCTACATGACCTGGATGACTGCGGTCAACCTATATGTGTATCTGTCTACCTGCAGGGAGATATAGCTCTGTTACCTCCGTCACTACTCTCTGTACATATACGTATTCCGTGCTGTCCCTCCACATCCCACATCCCACACACATACCAGCGAGACTTCTGCACTTACATCCGGCACGCCTGTCCGCCGCATGACAGGTCCTCCCCTACCTAGGTACCTTACCTAGTCCCTAGACCTTCCAACCCACCAATCTCGTCTTCTTATCCACCTGTTGAGAGGCATAATCCGAATTATTCTCTGACGTGTTGCCGTCTTTGCCCACCATTGCCTACATCGGGCTTGTAAGCTGTAACAGCCCACGACATTACCCGCTTCCTCCCACCTCTCGTATTCGTCGAATCAGCTCTCGCTCCTTCGTCCTTCCGCCTTCTCTCAACCTCACACTCCACTAGCTGTCTTACCATCCACTCACTTGTCCCAAAGGACAGTACCGCATACCTCCCTCACCTATACTTCTGAATTTCTTAACGGCATTTAATATACTACCCATTCCCCCCACCTCGGTCCTCAACCCTTTCCCCTTTCGAACCTACAACCGGCCTTGGGTCTTGTCCATTTCAGTTATTCTTATGCAACTGCGGCCCGCTGCGTCGACGCAATCCACGACCGCGTTCAAACCCTCTTCGACTGCTCGTTTTGGATACTGATTCTAACTTGCTGCTACTCAACAGCTGATTCCGGTGATACATACCGTCCAGTAAGTACCACTATTTTGGTGAAGACAACAGAAGGCCGCTACGTCGTTTTATATTCCACCACACTCAGACTCTAAGTCGTCCGTGGCTTTGGTTTGTCCAAGCGGCCTTGGCAAGATCTCATATGCGAGGTTTTGGGCCAGGTACTCCCATATATCTCTACGTTGGAGCTGTCTGCACCAGTCTGACTCTGCACTGAGCCTTCTGCCGTATGGGAGTTGGTTACCGACGCCTTCCAAAAAGTTCTCTGGCTCGGGCGTCAAGTTTTGACGATGTGCACTAGCACTGCTCTGAAGACACTGGCTTGTTGAGCAACGGTTGTCTGGAATCTCAAGGATTGAGGGCCTGTCTCTCATGGCCGCCGTACTTCCCGTTCTTCCTACCACAACTAGCCACCTGGTCGTTAGCTCGCGCAGTTGATGCTGCTGATGTTGCATCTGGGTACTGACGGACCGCAGCGTGAGAGATCCCGCTCTCCTCGACGCGGTCGATCAAGGAGCCCGGGACGTTCGGGCCGTCGTCGATCGTATTCGCCACGGAGCCGGTCGCGCAGCCGGGACGACTATCGTAGGCCCGACAGACGGTCGCGCTCGCCCATGACCGGAGCTGGAGCACCAGTCGGAGGATCAGGCTCGGGTTACGGTGGTCCGCCTCAGCGATCCTACGAGGAACGCGCCCAGGCACGAGAGCAAATGATGAACTCCATACGTGAGACTTCGCAGCAAGACCGTCGTGTCTACGTCGGCAATCTCTCATACGACGTCAAATGGCACCACCTGAAGGATTTCATGCGACAGGGTGGGTTCTCTCCCCTGGCTACGAAGCTGGCCATTAGTTGGGTGTAGATCGCTAACTAGTATCCCATCGCAGCTGGAGAAGTTCTCTTCGCCGACGTCTTACTGCTTCCCAATGGAATGTCGAAGGTGGGCTTCTACACGTAGTTTATGGCTGGTTTCTTTTGGTTTCTTCTACTCTGGCACTCGTTGGAATTGATGGATTGACGGGTCGGGACCTTGCTCGCGGGTCTTTGTAGGGATGCGGGTAAGTCGACTCATAGCATGTGGATCGAATGCGACGAGCAGCAGCTAATTCTCGTCCAGAATTGTGGAATATGCTACGAGGGAGCAAGCACAGAATGCTGTCGCAACGCTCAGCAACCAGAACTTGATGGGACGACTTGTCTACGTTCGCGAAGTGAGGTCTCTGGCCCCGGACACAATTGGGACTTGGACTGACAGCTTCACATAGGACCGTGAGGCGGAGCCTCGGTTTATCGGCGCGACCGGAGGCCGTGGAGGCTACAGCGGGAGCGGGGGTGGGGCCGCTGGCCCAGGCTCATTCGGCGGAGGTGGTTATGCTGGCGGCGGTGCTATGGGTGGTGGTGGTGGTAACCGCCAAATATATGTGTCAAACGTTTGTCCCCTCCTTCCCTCACTGCTAACTTTATACGACTTGTCTGGTGTTGACTGTCTCCGCAGCTTCCTTACACGGTAGGCTGGCAGGACCTCAAGGACCTTTTCCGTCAAGCAGGTGAGACTCGTCTACTTCGTCATGGATCGCCTTACTTGCAGAAGACTAACCTTGGGATCTGTTAGCCCGAAATGGGGCCGTACTTCGAGCCGACGTGCATCTGGGCCCCGACGGCAGACCTAAGGGATCTGGAATCGTCATGTTCGAGCATCCAGACGACACGCGCAACGCCATCCAGCAGTTCAACGGATTCGAATGGCAAGGCCGCCCCCTTGAGGTCCGAGAAGACCGATTTGCTTATCAGGGTGGTGGCGGCGGTGGCGGTGGTTTCGGCGGCCGCGGCGGATTTGGTGGCCGCGGTGGCGGCTTCGGCGGAGGATTCGGTGGTCGTGGAGGATTTGGCGGACGTGGTGGGTTCGGAGGAGGCTTCGGGGGACGTGGGGGATTTGGTGGAGGCGGCCCCGGCGGTTACGATGCCGCCGCCGCAGTTCCCGCCGCAGCAACCGCCCCGAACCCCTTCACTGATTACGCTACGGCCGGAACAGAGCCGTCTGAGACCATTTATGTCCGGAATGTGAGTATTCTGCTACTGATACCTTGGCGAGAAATCGTGGGTTACTGATGCTTCACGGCAGCTGCCATGGTCCACGAGCAATGAAGACCTCGTCGAGTTATTCACCACAATCGGAAAGGTCGAGCAGGCTGAGATTCAGTACGAGAACAGCGGCCGATCCCGAGGGACTGGAGTTGTGCGTTTCGACGATACTAGTACAGCCGAGACTGCTATTGCCAAGTTTCAAGGCTATCAGTATGGAGGACGGCCCCTTGGTCTCAGCTTCGTCAAGTACCTTACACCAGGTGGCGGCGACAGTATGGAGACGGACGCCCATGGTGGCTTGACACAAGATCAGATCATGTGATGACAGGATAACATCAGAGGTTCTCGTCATATTTCGGCCGGCGGCCCGCTTAGTCTTTTTCTAGCACACGCGACATTCGGCTCTGAAAACAAAAAGACTTCCCCAACAATCCCCCGACTTTAATGAAACAAGTACAGGTCGCTGGCGGACGTAATTCACAGGCCTGGTCCTCTCCTATCGCATACTGTACTACATTTTCTTTTCCCCTATCTCCCTTTCTTACCAGTCTCATATGTTTCCGACAGTCTGACACGTCGGGTGAAATCCAACGCCCTGTCAAGCCATCAGTTCTGAGGATCCTCCGCAGCCTAAGGCGGCATCACTGATTCAGAAGCCCGATATATAAAAGACTATTTAGAAGAAAGCGGCTGCAGACAAGTGACGCATTGACGACAAACGGATGGTATCCGGGGGCTTAACCTTGTTGTGCCATTGGAAAGAAAAAAGAAAAAAAGGAGTTCCTTTCTATTTATGTGTTAGTTTCCATGATCCGGGGTGGACGTACGACCGCGGCTGAGGAGAAAGGGGCGTTTGAATGCTATATCTAGATTGTATCTCGAATAACATTCAGACTTCTGCAGGTTCCGGTGGTGGTCCAATGCCCGGTTGTGTGCCGGGAGTTGGGCGGGTGAAAAAGATGGTAGCCGGAAAGAAGCGTAGGACTTTGGTATACTTCTCATGCATGAGGGTGTGTGCTATGCAGCGTACGAGGGCCGGTCCAGGCATATCTAGTGTGTTACAATCAGTGACTATTGGGTGTGTCCTCCATCTGGAGCGCCAGTGTGTCACTCGTGTTGTGAAGGGATGGCTAAGCGAATGTCTGAGTGCTTCGTGTGCATCGTGGTTGTCTCACTCCTATGTATAGCCATTGTACAACTACACACAACTTGACGGGCTTAGTGCAGGCAGGGGATTTGTGCTGTTTTAGGCTGAGGAACATGCCATCAATCTCTTGTGACAACGACATGAATATCCATCATATCAAACGCCTGCTTGCTTGTTTGCTATCCCGTTTCAAAAGTCTCGGGATATGTGAGTCCACCTTAACACGACATCCCTGACTCTTTGGTGCGGTTGACTAACGGGTGAGTGATGATTGAACTGAGCAACTCCGCGAATGCCTCACCACGGAATGACATTATCCTCTCCCTAAGGTCCGGAACATATCCACTCGTCTTTCCCCCTGAGTTATCTAGTTGACATCTCCGCAAGCCAAAACAATAACATCCAGTAGGCGTAACTCTGTGATCATTGCACTGCTGCTGCTGCTTCGGGTACGGCACCGCGTCGACTCGAAAAAATTAAAAAGGCGCCTTCCTGCAGCAACGCAATATATTCTGCTCCAGAAAAAAAGAGAGCGCGATATACCTAAGCCAAGGCGGTCAAGACACGATAACCGACTTCTCGTTCCATTCTACCTAGATAACAGAGAGCAAGCATATACACACAGTAGCAGTACGTCTGACAACCCGCTGGCGACGGTGGCGTCGTATTATTTCTGTCGATCATATCATACAGGATGTGTGAACTCCGCCTCCAGAAGTGCACGACGTGCAAGACGGTCTGGACAGCACACAAGAAGCTGGCCAGCTGCGAGAGCCAGGACCCCGAGGCGCGATGCCCGGACAGCCTCTGCATGTACGTTGGGAATCCGCGCAAGCCGATCAAGAGCGAGTGTGACAGCTGTAGGGACGCCAGGGAGAGGCTCGAGAGCCTCGAGGACGACTCGTCCTGATGCTATAGCAACCTAGCCTTCATGAAGGAGGGGGAAGAGTGGAGTTGCCTTCGGGCAGTGGGTGGTGGGATTGGGAAGTAGATAGATCGCAACACTCTGGGGTCAAGATAGTGCAATACGGCAGAAGGATGAGTAAGGGAGTCTGGCTTGGGCCTAGAGTAGTAGCAATTTATTACTCAACTATAACAGAACCGCAGTCTTCTCTGTGGGGCGTTCGGGCAAGTGGTAGTCGTTGGCGCCCCATCTGCCCACTCCTGTTTCGAAGTCTATACCCAAGTACTTCTTCATAGTGGGTGCAGACGGAGGCGGAATAGTGAGTATACGACTATACGTACCGCGTGCAGCCTGTCCTAGATCCGCGCCGTTTCTGTATCCTCAGAGACTGTGCCTCCCTATTAGGTGTGCACTAGCTATAGGGGGTTCATTCCCAAGCCGTCGCATGCGAAAGCTAGCACGAGCCGCGGCCGGGTGTCTAAGGCTATCTGCAGTTTGCTCGTTCGAACAACGGGGACCTCAGCTTCACGAGCCGCCTGCGGTCTTCTTCTTCTTGGCCTTGCCCTTCCTCTTACTTCGATCTCTGGGCTTGAGCTTGGTCATGCCGGCCTTGCACACGTCGGCGTACCTCCCGAAGAAGGCGGGCAGCGCCTCGGCCTCGACGACGGTGGACAGCTTGATCTTCTCCTTCCTCCGGTCCTTCGCCTTGCTGTTCGTGGCCCTGATGAGGACGGGCATTGGTCTTGGCGGGTGCAGGTCGGGGAATATGGTGTCGCTGGTGGCCTCCGGGAGGGGCTGGTCGTAGGATACTGTTTGTTGCCCGTGTCAGTCAGACTCGTCCGTTTCCGGTTTACGCGATGTGCGCGGTCAACGAATATATGCGATGCGGGGTGGGAGAATCATCCATGTCGGATAAGGGCCGTACATCTTTTCTGCGTCAGGTAAATGGAGCCGTGGCCTTTTACTTTCCGATGGTCGAAGAGCTCGACGAGCTTTGCGAAGAACTGTAAGACCGAATCAAACGGGTCAGTCCAGCTCTTTGTGGCCCCTGGGGGTTATTGGGGGGATCCTCGCCGCCTACCTCGTCATTGCTCAAGCGATCCATGGTGATGGAAGAAGGGACGCTCGCCAAAGATACTATCTCGGTGGGAAAGTACTGTCAAGCCTCAGGTTGTAAGTTACCTATATTAGACCCTAAGAGGAATGACGATTCCGACCATGTGGTTAGTTGTAAAGAAATATATATAGTAGCCGCGTGGGTAGCCCTGCCCCTCGCTAAGACGTCAAAAGCACTTGGCGATCCCGGATATATACATATCGGCCGTCGGAGTACCTGTACTTACTGATAGCGCCAGCTGAATTGACTTGAGCAGCAGTTGGGATTGCCGCTTGAAGGTATGTACTTGATGGATTTTGCCCTGTGGGCCCCCGCTGTGGGGCCAGCCTAGTTCTGCTATAGCGCTAAATTCGTAAAGTCCCCTGGCTCTCATGAATTTTCACAGATAAGTAGATATGGCGGCTGATAACTGAAACCTCAACCCTGCATCACATTCCCGGAGACCCTGATAATAGTGGGAATACACCCGTAATCTAGGACGATAGGAGAATCTATGGCACCGGGACAGAAGAGGAAGCTCGCGCTGCCTTCTGCGCTGCTAACTGAACTCAGCGGGCAGGGGTCATCTTCTCTTAATGCTAGAGGAAGTGGTAGATCTAGACAACTCTCCAGAAAGGAGCAGCGCAAGGCCCAGAGAGTTCAGAAGAGGCAATCCAAGCAGCGGCAACCTCATACAAGGCATCCACACGACCGCTCCATAGGAGTTCACAAATCGAGCGCCCAGCAGCCTAAGCAGACGTCGTCTACGACATCACGTGTCGCTTCTCGGCAGGACACGGGAGATGACGAGTCCATACAGGAAGAAGCCTACGACGAGGGTGGAGATGACGGGCTCGATTTCGATACGGACTCGAAAGCTGGGGACGAAACGGACACCGAAGACGAAACCCCAAGGGAGAGCTCCAATTCTGCCGACAAGAAACTTACCGAGGACGATGCTGAAATCGCCGAGTTGGAAAGGAAACTCGGCATAAAGGGAAAAAAATCTCTGTCGAAATCTTTCGCTGGAGATGGCCTCGGCGATCTGCTGGAGGGTCTGGATGGCGACGATCAAGGAGAGGGTTCCCTACCGAAACGGAAACGGAAAGCTGAGGCCGATGAGTGGTTAGCCCAAAAACGCCGAACGGCACAGGCTGCTGCTGCTGCTGCCGCCGCCGCCGCCGCTGCTGTATCTCCAGGTTCAAGTGGTAATGGTCTGGACGGAGAGGAAAGCGACGAGGGTTCTGGCTTCGACGACTGGGACGGTGCAGAAGATGGAGTAGACGAAGGGGAAGAGGACGAGGACGAAGAGGACGAGGAGGATGATGGCGGCGATGATGGGGGCCGGCGCGGAGACGAGGGTGACGACGGCTTTGAAGGCTTCTCCGAGAACGAAGAACCAGAAACTGTGCGGCCGAAGTGGGAGAACCCTTACGTCGCGCCAACAACGAATGTGGCGAAATACGTCCCGCCCTCGCTCCGCAAACAGTCACAGTCAAGTAACGAAGTCGAGGCACAGCTACGAAGGCGTGTTCAGGGCCTGATCAACCGTCTAACTAACGACAGCATGATCGGAATCACCAAGGACTTCTTAGCATTTTACGACAACAACCCAAGACAGACCGTTACGTCTACCCTCGTCGAAACGTCCTTAGCGCTGGTCTGCTCCCCTGAGAAGCGCCCGGACTCCTTTTTCACCATGATCGCTGGTTTCGTGGCGGCCATCCATCGGTCCGCAGGCACGGCAACTAGCGCCTATTTTATACAGCAGATGGTCGAGACCTTTAACAAGCACTACGAGGCTGCGTCGGGCGACCAGTCGGATTCCGCGTCGAAGCATCTCATCACCCTGCTAGCCGAGCTCTACAACATGCAGGTGATCGGCTGCAACCTGATATTCGACTTCGTCCGGCTCTTCCTCGAACAGTTGTCGGAGCTGGATACGGAGCTATTACTAAAGATTATCCAGCTTTGCGGGCCTTCTCTACGGCGTGAAGATCCACATGCGCTACAAGATATCGTCAACCGCATCAAGCTAGCGAACGTAAAAGGCGTCTCGGTCAGGACTAGCTTCATGATCGACGAGATGAAGAAATTGCAAAGCAACAAGACCAAGGCGGTTGCGCGTAACAAGGACCTCGCCGACCAGCGCACGCAGATCAAGAAAAGAATCGGCACCTTGGACGGTTCCCGGGAGACGCAGTCTCTCCGGATAGGCCTTAGAGACATCCAGGGCGCCGACAAGGAGGGCAAATGGTGGCTTGTGGGAGCCAGCTGGGCTGGCAAACAGGCCGATACAGCTGAAGATGGCAAGGGTAGTTCGAAGAAGCGGAAGTCAGATGCAATGGAGGACGACCTTATGGACCACCTGGACGACGATGACGATCTCGGCGTTCCGGATCTGTGGCAGCTCGCCAAACAGCAGGGTTTCAACACCGAGGTGCGACAGAGAGTATTTGTTGCGCTACACGCTGCTACGGACTACGAGAATGCCGACCTGCTCATTCGCAATCTGAGGTTGAATAAGCACCAGAGAAAGGAGATCCCTGAAGTCATCGTCCGCAGCGCAGAGCGACAGCAGGCGTACAACCATTTCTACACGTTGGTAGCGAGTCGCTTCTGTGGCCTCAAGGAGCTTTCCTTCCAGTTCAGGAGGAGCCTGACTGTCCGGTTCGCGCGGATGGGAGAGGAGATCGAGACTGGAGATCAAATCGAATACGAGGCGGACGAGGTGGAGGACTACGACATGCGGTGGCTGTACAACGCGGCGCGGATGTACGGCTCACTGGCGGCCAGCCAGTCGCTGAAGCTGGCGGACCTCCTAAAGTACCGCAACCTGATGGCGTTGCAGGAGAAGACGCACATGTTCGTCGAGGTCATGTTCCTCACGGTGCTCCAGGAAGCCAGGCGGGACGGGCTGAGGGACGTGCTAGCCGGCGTGGACCGGGATCTGGGCCGCGGCATCCAATACTTCGTGAGGAAGAGGATGCGCCACACGGACCTCCTGAAGGACAAGAAGGAGAAGAGACTCCTCCAGAAGCGCTGCGACGAGGTGGACGGCATCCTAGACGGTATGCTGGCCGAGGACCCGGTTCGGTGATGATGATTCGGCTCTGGGTCAACCTAACCTCATAACAATAGCAGTAGTTGATTGTCATGGTACTACGTGATCTACACACATTTTTCTGGTGAATACACACATGCGTGCATGCACTCGGGACGGCAGGTCGATATTGCTACATGTGCTTCCTGAAGCTTGTTTGTCGCCATCTCCGCAGCTTGCGTCTCGCCTAGCATCGTCACTTAAGCCCGCTGGGGGGTCTCCTATATAAGCGCCAGTCCTTAGTAGGCTGGTTAGAAGGGCCTGGAGACGACCCGGTTATTCTCGGAACAACGGGGAGAACGGCGAAAATGAGCCGCCGCTGATTACATCAACCGAGCATCGCCTTCCGAAGTATACCCCGGCGAGAAGACAAATCAGACTAAGCCGGAATGAGTGCAACGAGAGCAGGGCCATTAACTGTACGTAGCGGCACGGAACCAAAGGAGTCACTGGCTCACTGGTTGGGAGGGTCCGGGAATGCCCCTCCAAGCAGCAGAGAGTGGCCAATAAAATAAAAATATACTTACGGTACATGCCTTACGAACCAACCCAAAACCGACAGTTAGGGGTGCTGAACCAATTGATTGATTACTCCCTTACCTGACCGGCTCTTTTTTTCTTTACTGTGACGACACCCTCAACAAAAAGTAAAAGAGAAAAGTAGCACATCCCGCCCCTCTGTGTGGGAAATCCCCGAACCCCTTTCCCATTTTCGCATTATTTCCCAATCGCTGGCATCATGTTGGCGAGTCGATTACTACCGAGGACTACTGTCCGATCTGCTTTCCGCTCTCAATCGTCGTAGGTTTCATCCGTCCCCAATGCCCGTCGTAAATAGCTCGCACCGTCTCTATGCGCACACAGACAGCATGTGTGTTATGTGTTTGCTAACCGGGGAACCGCATGTGGTAGTTTACCGTCAGTCGTCTCTCCGCTATCACGATGGAGGAGAGGATATGCCACGCAATCTGGTCTGTCAGCACTCTCTAGGATTGACCGTCATGGACCACGCCGCTGACCAGCTCGGCTGCAGAGGAGAAGGATCTCGTCATTATCGGAGGCGGTGTCGCCGGATACGTCGCAGCCATCAAGGCCGGCCAAGAAGGTTTAAAGGTACATACAATCCATCGTCCGTTCGTTACAATGGGATGCGATGCGATGCGATGCCGATGGGACGGGACGCATCGGGAATCGCGCGAGAAAAGGACCATGACTGACCAGCGGCTACTAAAACTGCCAGGTTGCGTGCATCGAGAAGCGCGGCGCTCTCGGAGGCACCTGTCTCAATGTCGGCTGCATCCCTTCCAAGTCGCTTCTCAACAACTCGCACCTATACCACCAGATCATGCACGACTCCAAGAACAGGGGTATCGAAGTCGGCGACGTCAAGCTCAACCTGCAGGCCATGATGAAGGCGAAGGAGACGTCCGTCACTGGTCTGACAAAGGGTATCGAGTACCTCTTCAAGAAAAACGGCGTCGAATACATCAAGGGTACCGGCTCATTCGCCAGCGAACACGAGGTCCGCGTCAAGCTGACCGACGGTGGCGAGACGAGCGTTGTCGGCAAGAACATCCTTATTGCTACCGGTAGCGAGGCCACCCCTTTCCCCGGGCTCGAAATCGACGAGAAGCGAGTCATCACCAGCACCGGCGCTCTTTCCCTCGACAAGGTCCCCGAGAAGATGATCGTCATCGGCGGTGGTATCATCGGCCTCGAGATGGGCTCCGTCTGGTCGCGACTGGGCTCCCAGGTCACCGTCGTCGAGTTCCTCAACCAGATTGGTGGTCCGGGTATGGATACCGAGATCGCCACGCAGGCCCAGAAGCTGCTGAAGAAGCAGGGCGTCGACTTCAAGCTAGGCACCAAGGTCGTCAGCGGCGACGCGTCGGGTGAGAAGGTCAAGCTTGAGGTGGACGCTGCGAAGGGAGGCAAGGCCGAAACGGTAAGTCATGATGAGGGTCGTGGTCACGTCGGATGAGCCCGCGTTATGATGTTCCTCGAGCTTCCGGGGCTAATCTCCGTATGTCAACAGCTCGAAGCGGACGTGGTCCTCGTCGCCATCGGCCGTCGACCGTATACTGCCGGCCTCGGTCTCGAGAACATTGGTCTCGAGGTCGACGAGCGCGGCCGTGTCGTCATCGACTCAGAATACCGCACCAAGGCCTCGCACATCCGCTGCATCGGCGACGTCACTTTTGGCCCCATGCTGGCCCACAAGGCTGAGGAGGAGGCCGTGGCCGCCGTCGAGTTCATCAAGAAGGGTTACGGCCACGTCAACTACGGCGTCATCCCCTCCGTCATGTACACCCACCCCGAAGTCGCCTGGGTCGGCCAGAACGAGCAGGACCTCAAGAAGGACAACATCCCCTACAAGATCGGAACCTTCCCCTTCAGCGCCAACTCCCGAGCGAAGACCAACCTGGACACCGACGGTATGGTGAAGATGCTGGCGGATCCCGAGACTGACAGGTTGCTGGGCTGCCACATCATCGGCCCCAACGCCGGCGAGATGATTGCCGAAGCCACGCTGGCCCTGGAATACGGCGCGTCGACGGAGGATATCGCGCGGACGTGCCACGCCCACCCGACGCTGGCCGAGGCTTTCAAGGAGGCCGCCATGGCCACTTATTCCAAGGCCATCCACTTTTAATCTTGTTATCGTGGTTGGCTCCTACCCCAGGGCGAAGTGTAGGCAGCCAAAGTATCATGGGAAGGCAAGCGTCGGTGTAGATGGGATGTACATTAATACAGCATGACTATAAACATGACCAGTCTTCAAAGGACCCGGCCGTCGGTTCTGTCCCCGCCGCAGTGCTACGTCCAAGTGTTGTCGTTGTCCATCATGCGTTGCGTGCGGGCTCCGGTTAAGTCACGGCTCCTCTGTTTTAGATCCTGGTCTTCCTTCTCCTGACCTTGATCATCTGTTTTATCTCATGCTTTCTCAGACGCAAGGGATCATGACGTTGTATTTTAAAGCAGGTAACGCCGATACGCCACTCCTCGAGCGTCATGCGAATTCGAGGAGCCAGCCATGTTGGCTATGTGGGTAGATAAGTAGGTATTGCCTCAGTTCACCCGAGAGCAGGGCTGCTTGCTGCGTCTCTTATTCCCAGTCCGGAGCAGCTTCGCAAGGCCGTAGAGCACCGACGGGAACGTGCCGCGACGGAACCATCCGGCGACTTCAGGTTGGACTCTGCTGGGGCCGTTCTTCTAGCAGCCTGCGTCCTGTGGCGCACTTTCTTTTCCCGTTCCATCGTCGCTTGGGCAGTTACGTCATATTCGTCGTTTCGAACATCGTTCTACAGCAGCATCCTGTTTGTCGTTAGGGGTATAGTTCGAACCAGGAGGGTCCCTGGGCGATTTGTATGTCCACGGGATGTGGGTTCCCCTGGGGTTGGGAGGCATTTCGCCTCTATTGTCGCGATATCACGCCACGGAGGGATGTTCAGGGGCCCGGAATCGGGAATGATGTATCTGGTTGGAAACGAACATGTTGCAATGCTAGAGCTTCGAAGATGGTTTTTTGGCAGAGAAGAAGAAGTCAGAGTAGGGAATGCGAAAGCACCAGTCATTCAAGTATACTTATTCGAATGTACTACCGGCGGAGTCATTATTACAGTATGGTCAGGCCCGCGCTGAGAGTTCCCACGAGACAATATGAACCATTTAGCTTTAGGTTCGGTATGTGCACTTCACCATGTATGCCTTCATGTATGACGATGTTTCGCAGGGTTTCCGCCACAGCGAAAACAGGGAGGATATACTATCTTAATGAGCACCCGGCAATTCAAGGCTGTAAATCAAGGCAGCGTTTGAACACCCGTCACAAGTATATATCCAGTGCCGACCCAAGACACCCCATAACCCTTTGCTGCCTGTGATTAGAGTCTTACGACGTAGGTCATATCATACCAGCACGACGAGCGACTCTCGCACCGTGCTTATGGGACGTGAGCAACAAGTTCGCAGCGCGGACTCATCGTCCTTACGCCAGAAAGCAAGTAAAGCCAGTTAGGTTAGTAAGATAGACTCAATAGACAGCCAGTATGGGGACTTAGAGCCAGATGGCTTGACCATTCATCTTGCTCAACCAGCTTCATCAACACTCAATATCGCTGGGTGGTGTTCTCGGGTAGCAAGTGACCACAGTGCTCGCCAACCACTCCTTGAATGGGTGTCGTTCTTGGAAGTCAGTCCCGCAACGAAAAAAAAAAAAAGACGGATCTAGAGTCAAACCGTCCGCACGAAGGCCGTAGAAGAACTTGACCACTGGATTCAATGGACCACCGATTTCAAGCTTACTTCAGGAGGGTCCCACACGACGTCCTTGAGGCTAAGTCTCGGCCGCGCCTCAACTCTCAACAGAGGGCCGCTGGCACTTGATGGTAACTTCAAAGCCGGCGGATTCTGAACGCGCAGTTTCGGTCGCCAAATTTTACCTTCGAATATGTCTCCCCATCCGGCATCCGAATCAAAGCCGATGGCTTCTCTTGCGCGCCCGCTAACGCACTCATACAGGATGTGCGCATCGTTCACAGTCCCCGCTTGATAGATGCCGACGGCCCATGAAGCAAGCTGTAAAGGGTCACCTATCCCGTACGGCGTAAAGCCATTGCCGAAATTGTTTACGCAGATACAGCTGATACGCCGAGATGGTTGATCATGGAGAGGAGCTGTAAAGTACTCCTTGGCCGGCTATGCGATACGTCGGCACCTGGGCGACCCATCATGAAAAGGTCGCTAGTCGGCAAACCAACAAAATAAATAGGGAGTTTGCTCGATATGATACATTCGGCAAGCCTCTTAAAGTCGGAATCAAACAAGACGGTGAGCTGTGTACAGCGGCCCAACACGATAGTTTCGACTTGTTCGCTACATTGGCCCATTTGCACTTCTGCAGGAACTCTAAGACCAAATAGGTCAATGGCCCAGAGACAGAGAGGGAACTGAGGTTATAATCCAAGTGGAATCTAGATGAAGACCATATTCTAAAGCCGTATTTATGGCCCATTCAATGTTCTGTTGCGAAGCTTCTGTATATTGCTCAACATAGGGGGTAGTGCCAAAAGCATCGACGGACCGGGCATAATCCTTCAGACCCGCTTTAATTATAGACCGGTTAGTTTCCCCATAGGCCGTGGAGAATAAAGGATCCTGGGCAAAAGCACACATCTGGACCTGCATGAGATAGGAGAAGTCCTTTTTCAGGCGCAGGGCCGTAACCAACGGCAGATTCCCAGTAACATGGTCCAGCCCGACGAAACCGCGGAGCGAAGTGACATTCTGACCGTAGCTAGCAGCAAGCAGTTGGGATCCTCGGAGGTACAAGTCCTGTTCTGTGTAGCGTTCTTTGGCCTTGGAAGTATTGGTCAACGCCTCCCCGAAAGAGCCCGTCCGCGGTGTCAGGTCAGAATGACCAGGCTGGACTGGCGAGCATGGAGCATGGTTACCAGCCAAGATGTAAGGCTTGTCTCGGTGGACGTGGGGTTGACAGAGGGTCGGCAGCAAAAGACTTGGCACATTGTTACTCTTGATGTGGTCGGCCGCCAGCTGCGATGCTTGGATCGTGTGAACGAGCCCATCTTCGACTCTAATGTCCCAAGCTGTCGTTGACCCTCTGGACGGCAGGATGATGTTCTCGACTCTCATCGCTATCTCGGGACGATTCCAACCGAGCGGTTGAAAATCGGGCTTCGAGACTAATAGAAGAATAGTGAACGGGGTGAGACTGATTGCTCTACCTATGGCCCCGTCATTGCGATACGGTGGATGACGGTTCAAGACAAAGCTACTTAGGCTAGGAGCCTAAGGCAAGTGAAGTCATCACAGCTGGACAACTAGACCGGAGCGTTTTATACACGGACGTTAATAGCATCCGTAGTATAACGGTAACCCGACTCCGTTGGGTGAAAGAAAATAAGATATTAAGGGCTGAATTGCTGCCTGATAGGTACATAGCTGTAGCGTAAAGCTACCGGGATAAACGAATATGCAACTAAGTACCTACATATTCAGACTAGTCCTGCAAGTTGCCAGTCGCCAGTCCCACCTGCGGATGCAAGGGGGGGCTTGAAATTGGATCAGATGCCGACTAGATCCGGTTAGTCGACAGATTATCTAAAAGGCGAAACCGGTTCGTTAGCTTTGCGTACTTCTAGCAGGTGCTCGCGTGATCACTTTCCATCTTCAGCGGGGTTGTGAAATATGGACGTGTAGTAATCGCAGAACAGTTTGGGTCACAGCACTGGAAGATTACCTCGTATGTTCCCATTTCCTTCCATTTCCTCCAAGGCTGAGATTTCATCGCCACGAGCATCACGCTTTCTGCGAAGCATAGCTCACAACGGCTTTATACGATATACTTGTAGTCGCGGCCGGCATACGGGGGTTATTACTCAGTTAGAACCATCCCATGTCTTAAAATCCCACTAGAAAAGATAGTCCTAGGCGCCGTCGTAAGTCTAGTGCACACCTCGTACCTAGCAACGTAAGCGAAGCTTTTTATTTCCCTCCTGGACCCCAGTATACTTAATGATGCCCTCCTCACTCTTATCAGTACTTTATCTCGACTATCCTACCCTAAGCGTGTTATAACCGTACGATCGACTCCGCGCCCCTTGATAGGTAACAGGACGTATATTGACATGTATTCAATAGCTCGAAATTCCCCCCTGAGCAAGGCAAATCTTTTAACATACCTACGTATGCATCATTCCCGGGGGTTACATACCCGTGACAGTTACATACTAGTTAGTCGAGTTAACCTGTCGAGTCACCTCATCACCGTCGCCATTCCCTTCTCTCTCGCTGGAGAAAATATCTCCCGTATATCTAAAATAAAAGGAGAATGAAATTCGCTCAGGAATTTAGGAAGTCTCTGCAGAGGGAAGGTAGGTTCCCAGTGAATACTTGCCACGCCTCAACACATATTGATAATTCTATCCGCTTTAGGCTTTCCTCAGAGATGGGTCGAGTCGGCCATTCCCTATGGCCAGCTCAAGAAATGCATAAAGAAGGTCACCAAGGAACTCAACGAGCTCGGCCTCGACAGAGACGTCTTAGCTCAGCTGGCGTCTAGTCAAAAAGACTCCTCTGACTCATCGTCCGCGCTCTCTGGGGATGTTGGTTTTCGCTACAACTTGGATGAGGACACCACGGATTCGAGGCATCTCCGTCCAAGACTGACGGTCTTTGTCCACTTGAGCGAAGGGGTGGCGGTTGACGCTTATCTAACCCCGGCTACAAGACGATTCCTAGAGAAGATCGCCTCCAAGGCGCCGGCGGACAGGCACGGTTCGCCTGATTCCGGCCACGCGATTACGGGCTCACAGACCACGGCCGCAAACTCCTGTGTCCCTGCTGAGCCGCTGCCGAGCCCCGGCCCGGGGAGTG
The DNA here is from genome assembly GCA_004154915.1 of Monosporascus ibericus. Taxonomy (NCBI): domain Eukaryota; kingdom Fungi; phylum Ascomycota; class Sordariomycetes; order Xylariales; genus Monosporascus; species Monosporascus ibericus. The sequence continues at coordinate 50,031 of QJNU01001560.1, read as the reverse complement.
CTGCGGAGCTGACAAGGCCGTCTTCGGTTCAACGAGTGGAGGTGCCGTTGGTATTTGACGGCGAATTTTTCAACATATTACAGACGGATGTGTCAAACCTAGACACTCTTCAGGAGGAGGAGCAGAAGAAACTACAGGAAGAAGTGAGAAATCTTGGCCGAGAGGTTACCAAGATAACGGCGCCGTCGAAAGGGCGCAAGTCGAGACGAGATCTTGAGAAATGGCGTGAAATCTTCGAGTTATATGTCAACGCCCGCGTCTTCTTCTCGACTCGCGAGAGCGACCATGGCCCCAGGACAAGCGCCCAGGCACTAGAACAACTTAAGTGGTTCCAGGATCAAGTCCTTGAAAGAAATATCTTGCAGGGTCTCAGACTGGAGGCGAGCCGGCAGGCGTTTAGTAGGTTTCTGAACATGAATGCAGTGCTCCTGCAGAACCTCAAATTCCAGGAGATCAACAGCAAGGCAGTCACCAAGATACTCAAGAGTCCGTCTCGTGCAACTCCTCTTCCGTTTGCATATACTGACTGAAGTTGGCAGAATTCGATAAGAGAACGTCGCTAGGTGCAGCCAAGACGTTCCCGGCCGTCGTGCATTCCGATCGGTTGCTTGCCGGAAGCGTCGCCAGGGATATATGTGCCCAGATGTCAAGTGACCTAGTCTCGGTTGTGCCACAGCTGGACGACTACCTGTGCCCGGTCTGTTTTGCCGTCGCATACTGGCCCCTGAGACTTGACTGCCAGCATGTATTCTGCAGCCGGTGCCTGGTCAAGATGGCGAGGAAGGGGGAGAGGTACTGCCCGCTGTGTCGGGCGGACGTTGTCATGGAGGCCGGCCTAGACCATTTTGACAGCGACAGAGCGGCATTCCTGAGGAGATACTTCCCCCACGAAGTTAAGGAGAAGATAAGAGCAAACGAGCTGGAGCGGAACAGGGAGATATTCGGCCCAGACTACGTGGATAAGCCTTGTTCTATAATGTGAAGCTTGGTGCGTGGTTATTCGATGGTAACCCAAAGCAGGAAGCGGTGGTTGTACTAGGAGTGTGCGATGGGGCTTCGTTGACTTCTGGCTCGGCGACTTCACTGATATTGTTCTGAGATACCCAATTTCAAACTTTAGCTTGTTCCTTTTAATTACGCGTACGTATCCAGCTACGACGCCCAGGTTGCAAGGTGCTATGAGGACAACGGGCGACCACGGGCAATATATCAACGAGAAGGATGAGTATGAGAATGTGGGGCTAAAAGCTGGCTACCTTAGTTCTGCCGGTTATTACCATCGCCGCATGATTGCTGCTGGTTGGTTTCATTTTCGTGACCCCAGCAAGTGAGTAGGTATAGGTAGTTAGATGTACTGAGATCGGCACCTAAAATTCTGCCTCCGATCGCGGCGCTGACTGGTTTGCGGCGCTTGCAAATACCCCGTCGTCCTTATTGGTCCGACGCCGGGTAAAGAAAGAATATCGAGAAAGCATTGTGCCGGCAAGACACTTGATGAGACTATACCTACATGCAGTCACGAAATATAATAAACGAGTCTATCAAGACAAAGACAAGATGCCGTCTATCGACTTGGGGGAGTCTATACCACCGAACACTGCCCACGTGAGCTACAACCGCCCCCCACTCTGCTAGCTTCCTCTTGTTATAGAGTATTGAGGATCATGCTGACCAGGGAGAGTCAAAAGGCTGTTAGCGTGTCATTGCCTACATGGCGTGCCAACGTAGGGTATGAAGAGGGCGAGAACTGGGTTGTCGGTCGCATGACTACCGGCTACCCTCGGTTTTTTATTCACAAGAGCATCCAGGCCTTCGCGCATGATATTGCAGCCAAATATGGCCAGCCCGGACAAAGCGCCATGCTGTTCCCGACGAAAAAGATAGCCCATCGCTGTCTGGAATTCGTCAGGGCAAAAGCACCAGAGACCTCACAGGCTGATCTCAATGTCGTAACCCTGGTTCTGGACCCTACCGAAAATGCCCCTGAAGTTCTGCGGTCCATCATGCCAGCTGTTTCTGCTGTCATCTTCAAGGAGGACGCTTATCCGATCGCAAGGCAATACTGGCAGCACTCTGGCGACGGGGTCTCCAGCCGACGAGCAGAGTTTTGCCATGGCTTGTTCAAGGAAGGCCTGTTGGTCCTCGAAAGACCAGCACCATCGCCTCGTTCGTCGCAACAAAAGCTATTTCGTGGTCCCAAGAGGTACCAGCGTCATTCGTCCATGGATGGTCTCCCGAACGGGACACATAGGATAGCCCAGGATGCGACGTCGGATTCCGTGGCCGGTAGCAACGGAGACGCAGAGAAGGTAGCTGAGGCTCTCGAGAGTTCGAGATTTTTGGAAGAGCGATACGGGAGAAACCTTGATCTATCTCTTGTTGAAAATGCAAAGTCGGCTATCAGGCGTCGTATTGCCGGCGTACTTACCACTGACGTCGATCTGAGTGCGGCGTTGCCTATCATGGATCCCAATGCACGAGGGATGACCAACTTAAAGGAGGACGATATTTACTTATTCCCATGCGGCATGAACGCCATCTTCACTGCTCATCAGCTTCTACTCCATGCAAGGGAGCCGAGGAAAAGCGTTGAATTCGGATTTCCCTACGTTGACACCCTCAAGATCCTGCAGAAATTTGGACCTGGTGCCGTCTTCTATGGCCACGGGTCCCCCACAGAACTTGATGATTTCGAAGCTCGTCTTAAAGAGGGGGAGAGGTTTCTCGGCTTCTTCTGCGAGTTCCCCGGAAACCCACTGCTGACGTGCCCGGACCTGGTACGCATTCGACGGCTGGCCGACACGTACGACTTTGTCGTAGTCGTAGACGAGACAGTGGGTACATTCGTCAATGTCAATGTCCTGCCTCACGCCGATGTGGTGGTCAGTAGTCTGACCAAGATATTTTCCGGGGAGTCCAATGTCATGGGCGGAAGTATGGTGTTGAACCCCAACGGCCGATACTACAAATCGTTGAAGTCCACGATGCCCGAGGTCTTTGAGGACACGTACTGGGCAGAAGACGTAATTTTCATGGAGAGGAACAGCCGCGACTTCAAGACGAGGATTGACAGGGTCGATGCCAATGCCGAGGCCATCTGCGAGGTACTTATGGCGCACCCGCTTGTAACCAAGGTATACTACCCTAAATACAATGAGACGAGGTCCAACTATGAGGTTTGCCGGACACCGGGCGGAGGCTACGGCGGACTCCTATCGTGCACGCTGAAAAGCAAGGCCCACGCAATGGCTTTCTACGACGCCCTGGAGACGGCAAAGGGACCTAGTCTGGGGACGAACTTCACGTTGACATCGCCTTACGTGATTCTAGCTCATTATCAAGAGTTGGATTGGGCCGCGAGCTTCGGTGTTGACCCGAGCTTGCTGCGAATCAGCGTGGGATTGGAAGACGGTCTCGGGTCCGTATTCGCAAGGGCGCTACAGGCTGCCGAGAGCGTATCGAATGGAAGTTAGGCAAATATAGCATCTTGCTTTTGATCATGTGTAGATATCCGAGATCTGTATATAACATGCGATAAAGGGGGAAGGTAAAAGACACTAAATAAGTCGGCATAGACCGCGACCCGAGCTAATGTCTATGCGGACCGCCTCGATACTGTAGTGCCCGTTAGACATAATTTGGAAAGCTTACGCTCTCGGGAACAATCACTTGCATCCGAACTGGGGGGCCGCCTCATTCAGTGATACATCGAATGGCACCTAGTCGGAGAATGTCTCAGTGGTAACCCAACTATCATAAATATTTCATATGCCATGGACTCGTCATACATCTTCAGGAACCTCATACACGATATCACCACAGCGTTACGTGGTCCCGTAGGTCTTGGGTTCTCTGTAAGCTGCCATAAATGCGTATCTTAGATGTTGTTAATCTCGATGTTCCATTCTTCAGTCCTATTCAATGTTCTTTATGGTTTGCTTCCGTCTCCCGTATACGCCGTTCGGACGAAGATGCGAACAATACGGAGGAATAGCTACTCTGGATTTGCGCCGAAAAGGCTTAGAGGCGCCTAGTACAATGTGCCATCTCGATTGGTCATCTGGTGGTGGAATGAAGAAATCTAGTGTTAAGACGCCGGCTTTAATGAGGGCTGTCTGATCATCAGTCAAGCAAGGTGTGGTTTGGGTCTGTCCAACTTTCCCAGACAAGACATTGCTAAGGGGAGGCGAACAGAGACATGCTGTGCCACTCCGTTCAACACAAGGGCTCGGTTGATTTAAACGGTTCTTAGTGAAATAATAAAGACAGGGAAATCATCTTGCCGGGACGGTTTCTTTCAGAAAATACGTTGCGAGTTCCGACGGGTGGTGTCGAGAATTTGATAATTTGTTGGGCATTCAAGCAACAGTACGTTACAAGGCCGAACCCAACGAGACCCTGACGTCGAAATACAAACGACACCGTGCAACAACAACTTCGTCGGTTGCTTACATTGTTTGCCCTTTGAGGCCTCTTGGGAACAAAACTGACATCACCCTTTGGGATCCTAGGTGAGAAACATTCCCTATTAGGTCAGAGTTCCGCTGCACTTGACTGACTATGGCATTGTAAAACTGAAGAAGGTAAATCGTGACGCATATATATTCAAAATACTGTGAAGACGCCATGGAAAACTCTCTAGCCGCCGAATGTACCACGCCTGATTCGTCCCCCTTTCGGACTCAGAGTCACGCCCTAGCGATGCTATTCTAGGCTCGCCGGCATTGTTATCTACTTCGGTATGTTCGAAATGAGAACATTGCATGGGACATATTGTAAAACCTTGACGCACTCAGAGGGGGTAGCCCGCCTCGGCACTAAGGTTAGTACTTCCCGCCAATCCATCAAGGCGGGACAGAATAGGAATAAGAGTATCCGTGATACTTTTGGCTTAAAGGCGACTATTCGAGATTGCACCAGCGGGGTATTTCTGAGCGCAAAAGGGGTGAAGCGGTGGTCATAATACCCTCCGGTCGAAGAGACAGGGTGATCTTGGGCGGCTTGGTCAACTCGCGTCAGTATTACCACTACTTCCTATACGTATTCGAACTGTATCTATCCAAGCAGACATAGTTTAGGAACTGACGTCCCCATGGCGGAGTAGAAAGTAGATCCGCCCCGGGGGGAATGTATTAGATGATCCACGGCAGGTGATCTCGAAATCCTCAACAAATGCCCACTAGCCGAGGTTTACAAGAGCTTTATAAGAAATATATGAGACGGTGGCCTTCTCCGTCTCCTTGCACTTTTAAACGATGTGAGATACCCACCGACTCCCAGCCCGGAATTACCCAGACTCGATGACTACGGCATGGTCACAGAACAGAGTGTCTCGGATGCTTTATAGACCAGGCGAATATCATAATCTATCCATCCCCCTCACGGACGGCGTTAGAGGCTTCCACTTCCGGCGCTGACCATGTCCGCCACCCAGGTGGGAGTTAAAGCGCCCGAGTATAGCGATGAGCATTCGGGACCCCCTAATCATGGATCTCCCCCTATTCTTGTTTCCTATGTTTGCCTCTTCCCGGGCGTTGTATGCACTGTCCTCATTCACTGGGACATAGAAGTAGCCCTACCAGGTGCCTTATGAGTTTTCTCAATCAAAGGATATTATACAATAACCGTTAAGCAATGGCCTCTATAACGTTCGAGATAAACTAGGAATGGGCAGAGGGGGGACCAAGCTCGCATCAAGATCAAAAGATGGCCCCGGTATAAGAATACCCACCCCCACCCCCACAACTGCATGGAACTCCGCGGGGTTAAATAAATGACCATTATTTTTTCTGCTGCAGTCGAATGAGGTTAATTAGTACCACCCGGGTAGCCACGTAGATCGACATCCGGTCTTCTTGTGTCCTAGGTATTCTTATTGGGAATTGGTAAGAGATTTTCCACCTGGAAACATTGAGCCGAACCAAAACTCCCGACCTATTATACTCTGTCCCAGGCGCAGCCAGAAGGAGGAGGGGAGCTGCTCGGAAGTCTCTTGCACCGCAGGAAACCGACAGGATGGGTGCCCAGCAGTCGTCCACCAGAGGCGCTGCGGCAGCCGACGACGCACACGAGAAAACAGACTACTACGAATTATTAGGAGTCGGCCACCAAGCCGGCGACGATGAGTAAGTGTTATGTAATCAGCCTCCCTGGCCTGATGTCGCTCGAGCATGCTAATATGCTCTCTTCAGGATCAAGAAGGCCTACAGGAAGAAGGCATTAGAGTTACACCCCGACAGGAACTTTGGCGACGTGGAAAGGGCCACACAGAGATTCGCAGAGGTTCAGGCCGCCTACGAAGTTCTTTCCGACCCTCAGGAGCGAGCATGGTACGACTCTCACCGTGATGCCATCTTGCGCGGCGAAGACCCCGTGGAGAGCGGCGCCACCCCCAAATACCACGATGTCCGTCTGATGACTGCCGACGAGATGTACGCCCTGATAGGACGCTTCAACAAGGCCATACCTCTCGATGACTCGCCCAGCAGCTTCTTCACCATCCTGAGAGGTACCTTTGACAGGCTGGCCGAGGGGGAGAACGCGGCTGTCGAATGGGAAGGGCTGGCTCCCGTTGACTACCCGTCCTTTGGATCGTCTCAGGACGGAGACAAGGTCGCAAAGACCTTCTACAGCGGGTGGCAGGGGTTCTCGACGAGACTGAGCTTCTCTTGGAAGGACAAATGGCGGCTGTCAGACGCGCCGGATCGGCGCGTGCGCCGGCTGATGGAGAAAGAGAACAAGAAGTTCCGCGAGGACGCCATCCGTGAGTTCAACGATGCCGTGCGGTCGCTGGTAATCTTCGTCCGCAAACGAGACCCGCGCTACGTTCCCAACACGCAGTCCGAGGCCGAGAGGCAGAAGATCCTGCGGGATTCGGCCGCCGCACAGGCCGCCCGGTCCAGGGCCGCCCACCAGGAGAAGATGAAGAACGACGCGTTCGCCGTCCCCGAGTGGGCGCAGTCCAAGGGCGATGACGTGCACCTAGGCGAGTTCACCGAAAGTGAAGAGGAGTCCGAGGTCGAGCACATCGAGTGCGTCGTGTGCAACAAGACGTTCAAGAGCGAGAAGCAGTACGAGGCCCACGAGAAGAGCAAGAAGCACCTCAAGGCGGTCCAGCAGCTAGAGAGACAGATGAAGAAGGAGAACGCGGACTTTGAACTGGGCCGCGAGTCCTCGGGACTTCGCACGCCTGCCGAGCCACCACGGCCAGACGTGGACGTGGAGAGTGAAGCGGACGTTGAGCATGACTGGGCCGAAACGGCTCTCACAGATGACACGAGCCGCTTAGAAACAGCATCGAGGACAGACACTACCGAGCCAGCTAGCTCGAGGGTCACCGTTGTTAACTCCGAGAGCGAGAGTGAAGACGACGAATATGCATCTAGAGACGCCGTAGAAGCGCGCCTTACCCAGGATAGACGGACGAAGACTGAACCGGTGCTGGGTGATGAAGAAGTGGCTGACGATCTGGCTGAGCGAGTCGAAAATGTCTCGATTGAGGACGGACCACCCCAGAAAAAGGTGGGCAAAGCGAAAGCTAGGAGGGAGAAAAAGGCAGCCCGTCAAGCTGCCTCCGATCAGCCAGGAGCTCACGTAAGTCGCCGCTCGCTGCCTATTAATGCACCCTCCTCACCCGCAAAGTTTGAGTTGCTGAATGGGCTACGGTAGACATGCGCCCGGTGCGATGCCGCGTTCGAGTCGAGGACGAAGCTTTTCAAGCATATAGACGAGAGTGGACATGCGGCACTGAAGACAAACACAGCTGCGACCAAGTCTGGCAAGAAGAAGAAATGATGAACTGGTGATCCCCTTCTAAGAATTGTAGTGCGAAGAGGCGTTTTACACGCCAGAGAAGGTCGTGTCAGGCCGCCTAACGAATGCTATGATCTCGGCAGTGTTGCCGAGCTTCACCACCGGCCTAACCTGACTAACGCCGGAGGATGCAATTCACTCTTGGCGGACAGCCTATCACCCTGTGAAGCATGATGCCGGCATACCTGATTGCGAATTTAAATCGTAAGTGGAAATGTTAATACCTAGCAACCAGTAAGTCCCTACTATACCTATGACATCGCTGGCGCCTCATGAGGATCCGTTAACGCAACAGTAACGCCAGCCTATACCTGCCTCCCGAAGTAGTATTCCCATGCTACCCGAGATCCGTTATCCACCCGCATTCTACTCGTCCGAAACAGTAATTTTATCTTCGTCGTCATCGTCACTCAGGGGTTCGACTTGGTCGATGGCGCCGTCTTGTTCGCTAAGCTGAGCGACAGGATCATGGTCAGATACGTGGATGATCGCCTTGCCCTGTACGTGCTTCACGCCCCGCCTCCAATCTTTCCAGTCTTCCTCATCCCGGATGAGGAAGCCGATGAGCATGCTAGGATCCATCTCTCTGATGTGTAGCCGGCGTAGCTTCCGTGTGTGGCAGGTATCAATCTCCTCTTGAGCATACTCGCCGGCGTTCTCGTGATATGGCAGGGCTGGCCTGGTGAAGTGGGGATCTAGGTAAAAGAAATAGAATCCCTGGACGCCGATGAAGTAATGTGATGATGATGGACGGCCCCTGGTGCCTCCAGTTAGATAATTTACTCTAGGAAGCCGTGTCACATCCACACTTACCCTGCAATACCAATGGATTGCCTCATTTGCAATGATGCCACAAGAGCCTCCCAATATACGGGTGTGATCTTATCTATACCAAGCCTCGTGCCTACTAGAATGAGGGTCGGATGGAAGGTTGTCCCGTCAGGCCTGGCGACCTTCATAAAGTTGTCCTCGTATACGTCTGGTCCATCCCCCGTCGAATAGACACGGAGGTTTACTTCGTTGGCATTCGCGAGGGCCCTGGATTAACATGTATTAACATAAGGCCCAAGAGAACATGAAGCCGCATGCTCGGAGGGGGATAGGGGAATACGCACTGAATGCACCTCGCCGTCGCCGATGGCCCAAACCATTCACCAGGGTACTTTCCACAAGCTGTAGCACCGTGACGTACAAAGTTATGTATGGAGTATGGCGCTCTCGGGTCGTCGGCGAATAAGGAGAGAATTTCCTTCTCTTCCTGGACCTGTGCGCCCCGCCTCCAACCTAAAAGGTCTTGTTAGCGACTTCAAAGATGGTTATCGTATCAAGCCGCACCTCGACCAAGACGCTGAGACACCATGGCATTTGCCAAGAGACTCTGGCCAGATCTTATCATGCATCCCCAGCCGCTGTCTGATGAAAAGCCGTTCTGCTCGGAAAGTTGGCTTTTCAGCCGCATCGAGAAAGACAAGGCGGATACGGCCTTAGGATCTTGAGATTTGGCTATAGGTTCGAATTCGGATCGGTACGTCATCCATATTCTGGACTCGAAGTCGTCGAGGAATGCCGGCGGCCAACCCCCATCCAGGGGCGCCTCCTCGTAAGCCAGCGACGAATCTAGACTGCTTGACGTCGACTCGGGAGGGGTCTCTGGAAGTTTTGTAGGGCGAGGTGCTACGGGTTCTTTGGACGATGTTTCGGGGCTTGGAGACGCTTCCGGTTTCGCGCTTGGGTTGTTGTTGAGTCTATAAGAGGACCCGAGACACCAGACTGGCTGGTCCCGGACTACATCATTTGTGGGTTCCGGATCCCAGAACATCTGTACCAGGCGGCGACCAAGATCGACTGTGGTGTCCATGGTGAAGGGCGATACGCCGGAGAGGGTCTCGGACAGTTCGGATGGATAGTCGGTAGGATATAGGTGGGTGGCCGGACTTGTGGGTATGCGCGTGCACTTGTGTGTAGGTGTGCGTCTCAGCGGGAGAGTCGTGTTTGTCGGCGATAATGTTCCCTCCCAGCGCTAGGGAGCGGGAAATGAAGCGTGAAAGTTCGAAGGGTGAGCGATAGAGACCGGAGTCGACACTGTTACGTGAGCATCTTAAAGGAAAGAGAGTATGACAAGCCGGGTCGGGGAAAAGCGATAACAGCAGAGGCAATAGGAAACGTAACAGAAGGACAGAATACACACGTCAATCAGTGCTAGTTAAGTGCCTAGTTTCAATATTTAAACGGAGGGACGGGAGGATAGATAGCAGGGTAGGTAGCAGCTCCCCGGCTCTCTCTGACTTACTCACTTAAGAGTAGAAGGACGACAAGACGGGTAAGCTGGAGGTGGTCGGACAGAGCTCACCACCATTGCCCCTGACAACTTAGACTGTATTGGTAGGTATGTATGATGGGTCAGCCAAACAGCTCAAACGGTCATCTGGAGCTTGTCTCCCATGGAAGTCATGGACTCATGGGCTGGCGGCGGGGGAGGAGGTCGCAGCAGCTGATGCCTTGACTGACCTCCCCCCCCCCAGCCATAGGTACCGTAACGGCGTAGCTTAATTGCAGCAGTAGTGTTGAGTGCCTTACCTACAAATAGCTAGAGCAGCCCACTAACGTAGTTGCATATGTACGTACTTGTACTACATAGGTACTGAGATAGCGATAGCGACAAGCCAGTTCCTTTTACAGCACAGAGGCACGTACATATGTAGGTTAGCGATGCCGTACGTCAGTATCCACATACGTAGAACTTCCAAAGTGAGCTAATAACCCTTCGCCTAGTACCCGTGCAACTCCAAGTTAGAGACACTGGTCGCCATTTCGGCAAGTGAAAATAAGAGTAGTCCGCTCTGGACCCGTCCTGAAGCCTCAACTGTTCTCCCAAGCTGGACCCTACAGTACTTTCGTAAGTGCTGTTTGTGCCTTTCCGCCTTGCCCCGCGACCTCCCCACCAATAGAGCTCTCTGTCTCTCTCTGTCCCTCTCTCTCTCTCTGTGTGTGTGTGCCTCTCTCTCTCTCTCTCTCTCTCTCTCTCTCTCTCTTAGATAAAGTTAGGTAATAACGGCCCGCTGTCGATTGCTCACCGTTTCGTCCTCTAGACTCATCCCGCCACCTGAACCCCATCCCCATCTATCAACTGCCTAACGAAGTGGACTCTAATAAGTACGTTACATTACGCTACCCAAGCTAATACGGTGCCATGGCACATGTTAGCTCTGTAATCACATACTCCAATCGATTTCTTATTAGACTCGTTATATTACCGGTACTTGTGTCATCTACCTATCGTCTATTACCCACTTGGAGTTGTTCTCGGTGGCGTTGCCAGTGACCTTGCGGGGGGAAGGCAGGGATAACAGCTTCTCCCGACCTCGCCTCTCCGTCTCAGCCGGGAGTTGCCCATTAACGTCAAGGGAGATTCAAGGTCAGAGTGGGATTTTAGACTGCATCTTGTCTTTTTCCTATTCAACTAATCTTCATTGTAAAGAAAGCAGTCCCTGAGTCAGGCCCAGGCGGTCAAATACCTTCAGATCTCTGTTTCTCTCATTTTTATCACATCTCCCACTTGCGTTTCCAAGGAAATCCTTCCCCATACCAGTTCCACTCGATCTTCTCCTATCTTCTGTACCCCTGTTCACCTTTTTCTCTAAGCCTCACATCGCCTTCGAGAAATAGACATACAACGTACAATACCTCCTCATACGTAGCAGCCACCATGCCACGAAGGAAGAATAACAACAAGCCTGCTCGACCGCAGGGTACTCGCCCCGGTAAACGCAAGGCCGGTGGCCTACTGGGGAAGATACTTGCTGAATATAATGGCGATTTATCGTTCCAGGGTTCGGCAGACAATGCCCGTCGTCACGGTAGAGCAAGCCCCAATCTGGTCGCCGCAAATACGTCTCGTTACTGAACATGGACTCTGCAGGCTATTACTCCCTCGCAGAAGAGGCGAGGAACACCGCTTACAACCGCCGAGGAAAGGCCGGCCTAGATGCTAAGTTGAGATATCAGCCTGTCAAATTCGTCAGCGCTGGCTTCATGGATCCCCTGAAAGACCTGGAGGTCGAGCAGACATCGCTCAGCCGAACACAACCAGCCCAGGAGGCCCGGAAAGTTAATCCCAACACAACGGAAGCCTCTTACGAGGGGCATACCCTTGCCGAACGTGTCGAGACGCTGGAGGCTGTCACCGAGGGGCTGTCTGCGCCCTCATTTACCCTTGACCTCACAGGCGATAAATCGGTACGCCCACCACAACAGCCTGTAACCGACGCCGCTACACCCGAGCCTAGCTGCGATTCAGACTCCAGCGACGAGGTCATCTTGTTCAAAGGCCGAGATGCTAGCCGTCAGAACCGTAACCCAGCTGAACCCAGACAGGATACGTCTGGTCAGCACGACAGCCAGCCTGATACCCTGGAGCTCCGCGAGATGGATTTAGAGCTTCGAGTAGTCGAGAAGTCCATTCAGAATGACGAAATCCCAGTGGCACAGGAGACGGCCCAGCACCATTCCCAGGAGACCGTCGTTAAGGTGGATGATCACATACCACTGTCTACCGCAGTGAAGCGTGGTCGAGGGCGCCGCGCTGCATCTACCAGCACAACCTCAGACGAGGAAGCTGCGATCATCGCTGACTACATCGCTAACATGCAAGAAGAGTCGGACGAAGGCGAAGATGGCGATGGTGAGGACGATGCCCCCGTTATCAGCACCCATGCATTCCATATGCTTCGAGATCTAGGAGGCACCGATAGCGACGCGATCCCCGAGGAAATCTCGAGCGCTGAACACTCTAGCGACGGTTCTGTCGCCGGTAAGGTTGACGAGGAAACCCAAAAGCGCTGCCTCGAGCTTAAGGACGAGCGAATGGCCCGCATGCTAGCCAAGCAGGAAGAGCTAGGCCTTGGGAGCGATGAGATCCTGCTTTACGATGATGCCGACTCTGATTCCGGTGAAGACCATTGGCAACCAGCCCCGAAGGGAACGCCGCGTCGGAAAAAGAAGGGTTCCACGAAGAAGGCCAAAATCATGCAGGGGAAAGGCCAATATCCTAGTGCCACACTGGCGGCAGACGCGTTTGACGATCTAGACCTCATGGATTGGCACCGTCCTAGCCTTAACAACTTTAAGAACGGCCCTAAGGCGTTCGACGTTTCGGACTCTGAGCTTGAGGAGGCAATGAACATGACCTGGCAGAAAGACCGTCTTAAGAAGGCAGAGAAGAAGAAGGCTCGTGAAGAACTTCGATCTCAAGGCTTGCTTGGTAAAAATGCCAACCCCGACGACCTTCGAGTCAAGTATCGCGGGGGTATGACGATTGACGACCTTGCCAACGAGCTGGAGTCTTTCCTCATCGGGACTCGACAACAGTGAGTCCCTCGCCTGGCCCCTATTCGCCCCCCCCTCGGGTTGATTACTTTGCTAATAATTTCTCCACTAGGCTCAATTTACCCCCGTTTGACAAGCAAGCGCGCATGACGGTCCACCAGCTAGCCAACAGGTTCAAAATCAAATCACAGTCGGCTGGAAAGGGAAACCACCGATACACCGTCCTCTATAGATCTCGAGCCACCCTACCGTTTGAGCAGGCCTTCTTCGAACGCGAATTCGCCAGCATCAAGCGGACATGGTTCCCCCGCGTAGACGTAGACGAGGAAACTGTCAAGCAGACGAGGATTCTCAAGCAGGCCGAGCCGAGAAAGGCCCGTGGCAACCACTCTCTTACGTATCGTGAAGGGGATGTTGTTGGTCAGCACGCCGCAGAGCTGGGTGCTGAAAACAAGGGCAGGACGATGCTTGAAAAGATGGGTTGGTCCAAAGGAATGGCTTTAGGCACAGGTGATAACAAGGGCATCATGGTCCCTATCACGCAAGTGGTCAAGAAGACCAAAGCTGGACTTGGTGATGCGTAAGCCTATCCAACATCCGAGTCGTACGTCATGTCTGCAATGAGGCATGGCACTTCTCCAGCAGAAACCGATACATCAGCCAGCTAAATCTAGGACCGCTTTCGAGCGTCTTCACCATCCACAGGCCTATTCGATTTGTGAAGCCTGGTGGCGTGGATGAACTGAGCCGTGGGGATCGTTTCGGTCGATTATACCCGCGGAAATAACGTTGGCAACACAGTTGAGCTTACCCGCATACTCCGCCAACATCAAGATAGACTCTGTAGATCCGCGAGGCCCACGGTGGCCTGCATTTACCTGTGGACACGGCTGTCCTCGGTAAACTGCACAACTTGCGTATGTGTCCAATATCCAAGAGTCGGTCTTTGCTCCAACATGACATCTTCGTAGGGCAATTCCTATATGCGGTGCTCGATTATGCTCGACACAGCTGAGTAGACCTGGTGCCATAAACGACCCCACCACCGCCGCATAATCTTGACGTGGGCTGTGCTAAGGGAAGGGGAATGCACGACATACGTGTCTGATTCGGTGCGCTAGCGTTAACATCTCACAACTGTGGGGGATCAGCAAGTCAACAAGACCGTAAGACTCCAGTTGTCAGGAGACAATCGCCACGGGAGAAAAGGGAAATGGCTTGTTCATGTTCAGATCTCATTTCCGGAAATCCTATCGGGAAACTGTATTGTACAACCGCAAACCCCAGACCATGTTGTGTAAAGACATTGCCCCCTAAAAGCAGAACCATCCGTAACGCATTATGAGACTCCCAGTAGTTGGTGACTTTCATTCCAGCCCTGGCCAAATCTCGTCATGATGCCAAGCTGTAAAGAGTTCCCACGCCAAATAAAAAAAACCACGGCAAGCAGAAAACCGAGCACTTATTTCGTGGATGAAGAGTACTTGGTGACGGCCTTTGTGCCTTCCGACACGGCGTGCTTGGCGAGTTCACCGGGCAGAATCAGGCGAACCGAGGTCTGAATCTCTCGGGAGGAGATGGTGGACTTCTTGTTGTAGGCAGCCAGCTTGGAGGCCTCAGTGGCAACTCTCTCGAAGATATCTAGGACACGTGTTAGAAACGCGCTGGTTCCTAAACGCGTCATATCGCGTCGCGACTGCGCAGGAAATGGCTTACCGTTGACGAAAGAGTTCAAGATGGACATGGCACGGTTAGAGATACCAGTATCGGGGTGGACCTGCTTCAGGACTAAATAGCCAAATATTAGTAAACAATTTTCAATCAAATGTGATTTTAATTGGAAGTGAGCGCGACGTGCGGCAAACACCGTGGTCGCGAGACGGAATCGCCTCAAGTAGATGTATGACTTACCCTTGTAGATGTAGGAGGAGTAAGTCTCCTTTCGTGCCTTGGTCCGCTTCTTCTTGTCACCGGTGGCAGCAGTCTTCTTGCCGGCATCCTTCTTTTCGGGAGCCTTGGAGGCGGTAGCCGGGGCCTTGGAGGCGGGCTTCTTGTCGGCAGCTTTGGGAGCCATTTTTAGTGATGGGGGAAAAGGTGAACGATTAGCTGTCGATGGAAATGGGATGCTGTTTGATGGATGAGAAAATCCAAATGATTTTGAGTGTGCGGTGCTGTCAGAAGTTATAGATGGAAAATGCGAGGTTGTTGTTGGAAGAAGAGATGGGGGGTGCTGCAGTCCTTTTGTAGCTGGACGCGAAGAGCACTAGCGTGGTTACTGATTTGGCTGATTGAAAGGGGAAAACGCTGATGCCGCCGCGATTTGATCAAAATTTAAGGTCGCTATCTGAATTAAGCACTGCAGTAATCGGTACTTGGGTACAAATGCGGAAGGGCGGCGCCTAGGTGGGGCCTTACCTCTGATCTCCACCACCGACCACCGACCACCGCCGGCAAGTCGTAACGGCCAGGGCTTCGCAATGCGCTCAACAGCGCGTAACACGCGGCGCAACAAATTCCTCTTTTCACCGCTACGCTACACACGCGCGTCAGGGAGGAGCACGGACCTTGATTTGCCGCAAGGAATGCTCTTCCACAATCAGAAAAGGTTATACATGACAACAAATCAACGGAAAAGGGAATTAAACGTAAGGCTACCAATCAGCGGCCTCGTTAATCGTACTTTTCTGATTCCTGGTGTAATTAATGCACCTTCAATATCAATCTGACCACATTACCTGGGCGTAGGTACCTTAGCTAAGAATGACAAGCAGGGGGTTGGAGGTCTGGGGAACTGTGAATTAGGTAGGAGTTAAGGTCTTCGTATACCCGTCTCGCCCATCCGCCTGTTTCACGTGCACCCGCATGTGGATCCTTTACGGTATGTACAGTAAGACGGGATGAAAACGAAGCTATCGTGGCCCATGCCGTCTCCGGAGGTCGTAGTCCCAGTAGACCCCGATATTTCCTACCTCAAACTCCGTGGTTCACCCCCCGTATAGAACGGGCTCCGACCCGGCTAATCGGTTTTCTTGTCACAAGTGGCACTCCGGTTAGACAGGCCCCGGATTCGGTGATTACTAAGTATTCTAGAAGCTATTTTGGAGTATGGGGTATATGGGGTATATCTTATACCAAAATTAGCATACTCATAGCCTACGGACCCTTCCAAGATGTATGGAACATGGAACTCATATCCAGATCTAGTATTCGGATATTGGAGCCATCTATCAAATCTAGGCCAAGCAGCGGTCGACCCATACCAATAGAAACCTCTTTACCACCAAGGGAACACCTAGGTCATCCACACATGTCAGATACACTGATTACATGTGACGAAATCGAGGCCCAGATCAAAAGCCAGGGTGCATGAGAACAGCTCTCGAGCTGGTCGGACAAAATCAGACAAAGGCAACAGCAGTTCCAGACTAAATCCTGACAATCACCACGGGATAGGCGAAGAAAACAGTCGAACCGGAAAAGAACTGACATTGGACCACACAATCCTAAGTCAGAAGAACCTAGTTTCCTAGGCGTGTGATGCTAGGCCTACGGTTGTCTCTGTGGGACCTAAGCACAATCAGTCAGACTCGAGAGAGCGTGGACTTGTTCGGTCCAGAACAGATGGAAAGCACTGGAGGGGCGAAGAATGCGTGTCCGCCTGTTGGTACCATAAAGGGACAGCTTCGTTGATTCACCCATATCCTTAGCTAAGGTAAGGAGCAGGGAGACAACAATCGTTGTGGGATCGAAGCATGTAGTTCATGGGCACGCATGCGCATAGACTTGAGATCTTCGGCGGTGATCTTGTAAGAACTTAAGGACGATATCGAGTGGGTCAACAAAAACCAACCAGCGAGCTAACCCCAGACCTTGTCCGGATAATTAATATGGCTTTCTTTTGTCATTGCTTGAATCTGATTGGTTTGATCAAGTTATGTACCATTAAATTGATTCACCTAACGGGGGAACGAGGGAGATGCCAGATAGTTACTTGACTAGCTCAACATGAGGTCTGCATGCATTTGCGTATGTGTATGCGTAGGGAGGCACGTAGATGGGTAGCTGTTGTGGTTGCGGGTATGAGAACGTGGGTGAAGTAGGCGCAGGTACAGGTGCGTGGGTTGTAGGCCTAAGGTTCCCTCCTATGTTGGTGCTGATGTATTTAGCAGGCGTTTCATTATTACTATTGTTTTTTTTTTTTTTGGGGTCCAAGGTCCCAAAGCTAATCAATCGCCTTCTTGCGCAAACCCAATTCGGACTAGTGGCAAATCCGCGCGCTTTTAGCTGGTGATTTTGTGATCCTGCCCTGTGACGCGACTGACCTACTTAAAGAGCTTCTCCCCCACCACATCCTCTTCCAATTCCATCTCCCAACGTATCTAATTTTCCATCAACAAGAAGTCTCCATACTCACAAGCAAGCTCTAGCAGCGTCAGTCATCTTCGACTTTTTTCACGACACATCAAATTTTCCCAAACTCACCCAAACCCGCCATCAAAATGACTGGAGGCAAATCCGGAGGCAAGGCCAGCGGTTCCAAGAACGCGCAATCGTAAGTTATCAATTCCACGTGTCCTCTTCCTACTTGAATGGCCTAATCGCGCTCATTTCGGATCGGTCGCCGTCCGGCAGCGACGCGCCGAGTCGATCAAAATAAACCGTTATTGCAACTTGGTATGCTAACTTCAGCGCCTCCTAGCCGATCTTCCAAGGCCGGTCTCGCATTCCCCGTCGGCCGTGTCCACCGTCTGCTCCGCAAGGGCAATTACGCTCAGCGTGTCGGTGCTGGTGCGCCCGTCTATCTCGCTGCCGTCCTTGAGTATCTCGCTGCTGAGATTCTTGAGCTGGCTGGCAACGCTGCCCGTGACAACAAGAAGACCCGTATCATCCCCAGACATCTGCAGCTCGCCATCCGCAACGATGAGGAGTTGAACAAGCTTCTCGGCCACGTCACCATTGCGCAAGGTGGTGTCCTGCCCAACATTCATCAAAGTAAGTTATCCGCCCCGCCTTCGAGCTGGCATCATCTAACCGTGCTTCAGACCTTCTGCCCAAGAAGACTGGCAAGACCGGCAAGAACGCGAGTCAGGAGCTGTAAGCGTGGAAGTGTTTTTGATTTCTGGTTGGTCGTTTGGGACGTTTCATGAACCACGGGGTCACGGCAGGGCACGGTTTGCTTTTTCACGCTGTTTTATGCGTATGGGTTGTACATTATACACATAATCCATTGGGCAATGGACACGAATGAGAACACTTTCTGAACAACTTTGTCTTTCTGTTTTACACCTTGTTGACATGAGCTCCTTCAAATTCTGGAGGAATGTGCGCTATCTGTTGCCTTATAGCGGCTGGATGTCATCCAAGTCTCTGGAATTGGGATGTTGGGTGGCATGTTAACAAGAGGTGGAATCTTGCCATTCACGAGCTGGCGCAAGATAACTGCCTAATCCCGAGCGGCGACTGAATTGAAAATTCAGTGCGAACTTCATGATGATGAGGTGAGGACGGAATCGGCGTGGTTCCCAGTGTCTTGCAACTTCGGCATTCAGTTCTAAATGCGTTTTACAGGTTCTATGTACAGACTGACGATGGCCCATCCTTTCCGGCACTACCTATGTTTAGAACTTGAGGGGTGGCGGTGCTAGATCAACTTCAGTATCAAATAGAAAATGGTGTGAAGATCACCGAAGGGAACTCACGGGCAGTGTTGTGTACTGGCAAATTCCGCTCATACTTGGACCCTGTTCCAAAAGTCGGTCAGTCTAATCACGGTTCCTGGTGGTAGCCTATTCCTCAAGCCGTAAACGCACCTCCGGGGGCTGTAGGATGACAATACGGGTCGGGGTGTTTCCATGTCTCCAGCAGCTTCTCGGTCTCCCGTAATAACGCCTATATCCCGCGCTCATTCACGTCAGTCATCCGAGATTTGATCAACGCCAGTGTGGCCCACGCCAGATCTAACAAGTGGCCGATGGAGTTGTGGGAGCTGTACCCTTTGTTTCCTCGTATCTGTGATGTTCCGGTTGGCCTCGAAGAGGGATCGGATGTAGAGAGCTTGGCCTCGCCATAAGTGACGGTGGACGGCCCAGTCTAGAGCCAGCTTTAAGGAGCGTCGATAGAGCGACCTATGAGGCAGCTATGTTAGAGCCTGCAGCGCTCAAAGAAGACCAGTTGAATCTCACAAAGCAGCTTGTCGGTTTGACATGTTGGAGGCACGTTCCGTATTCTCTCTTCCCCGTAATTCTCGTGCGAAGTGTAATCGGGTGCAGGCGGCAAATACTGCGAATCGAGCCGGTCGCAATATATTCCAGGCGTTGTCTATCTCGGAAGCGTCAAGCCTTCAATTGGGCGAGTGGGATGCCGTCAGACTATCGGAATCGAAGTCGTGGGTGTTGTCTCGTCGCAAGATACCGAAGCTGCTAGAGCTTAGTTCATTCAATTAATTACCTTAAAAGTAACTGGTTACGCTTAGAAGAAGATAGCGGCCTGAGGCACTTATTCTATGGCGAAGCCACATGCGCCACAGACTAGTATGAAGCTTAGCCCGCTGCCGGTTTCTGACAGCTGGGAGGCTTTTACTAGCTCCGTCCAGCCACATACTGGTAGTCATCCTCGTCGTGGCTGGGGCGATTCTTTGTTTTAAGTCGTCACCATCTGCAGTTCTCCGGTGCGAACATTCACCTCTGGAAGCCCGGGCAAAATAACGAGGAATTGATTGGTTCATCGGACCAACCTACCATGCGAATGGATCGTACAAGTACCCCCTACATCCTCCCGCATTCAGCTGGCTTAGAAAGCAGGCGATGCGCGCCCAGCCCGCCGAGGGCTGGAAGTAGTAGACTCGGGTTATCCTTACCTCATCGAGATCAGACTCAGCACCTTTATACAAATTGTTAAAGGTTGTTAAAATAAAAACTCCGGTTATAATTTTAATTTAACACTAGTTATTTCATAATTACGAGAATTAGTTATAAATTTACCATCTTTATTATTTTATAACTATTGGCAATTAGTGGTTACAGGTGTTGTTTGCTGGCTGGCTTGATGAGCCCAGACTATAGAAATGCTACCTGGGATACCCTTTATTCGCAGATGATCCTTTGTCAGCTTTTCATATATGTATGGGCGATTGCTTACGGATTAGATTTATTCTTTTATAAAACATATAAAACTTATTTATAAGAATTACGCCGGACTCTTATATTTAATTATTATAACTATTAATATAGCAACATCTTTTAATTATTAATAACGGTAATACGTTATACTAAACAGTTAATTATAATTTAATAGCGGTGATAATAAAGTTATTTATAAGGAAAGAATAAAAGTTTTAAAAAGAAGCGGTTTAGTTAACGATTTAAAAAAAAAAGGGTTAAGCAGTAGTTAATAATAGTAGGTTAATACCGCACTTTAGAAAGGTTTTTTATTAACTTAATAGTTAAAAGTTTATCCGATAAAGGTTTCGGTTTTATAAAAGGCTAGAATGTTACGTGCGGACTCTCAACAAAGGTTAGGTTGGCTATATTCAGGGCAGAAGAAGACTGAACAAAGACTGACATCTAGGGAATAAAAGGAGATACAGAGCTCTTTTAGTCCTAGAGCGCTATATATACAGTTAGGATGACTAGCCTAGCTGGCGCTATGACATAGAAATAATACACTTTTTTACGCGTATTTTTTATACTAATAATTTTGTAATAACGAACAGCCTAAAGAAAAATTAAAAGAGCAAAAGGAAAATAAAAGTTACGTTTAGTAGAAAATAATTTATTACCTTAGCAATAACGATTAAAAACAGGTAGCTTAAGAACTTGACTTATTTAAAAATAACATTTTAAGTTAGATTTAAATAAGCTTTATATACAACTCGGTAGTAAGTTAGATAATATTGAACAATACGTTAAAATACAAGAAGATAAATACTTTTAGATAATAAAAAAGTTAAAAACTTAAATTTTTAAACCTGAGATATTAACGATACGGTAAGGCGATCAAACAAAATGATAATAGAATTTTTGATTACGTCTTAATTAAAGGAATTACGGAATGCGAATGTATAAGCGAAAGCGTTTAAGGCGTTATAAAACGCTTAACTCGAAATACAGGCGAGTAATTCGAAGGGAGTTTCCGTTATAATGAAAAAGAAACAACACAAAGAGGATTTTTTTTTAAAAAAAGAAAAAGGCAAAATAAGCTAAGAAAATAATTTATTAAAAATCCGACTCTTTAAAAGAGCGGAAAGTAAGAGCGTATTTTTTTTAAAAAAAAATTTGTCTTGATATCCGACGATTTTAATAATTCACTTCATTTTTCGTTATTATTCTTATTTTTAAATTTATCTTAGATGTCTTAAAAAGAGCCTAACGAAGAACGTAACAATTCTCTTAAGAGTTTATCCGCCTCTTTTAATAACTTAACTGGTTTTAATAAAGTAAATATACGCATAAAGAAAAAGTTTACCAATAAAGATAGCAAGTTTTATTAAGAGCGTTTTGGTTTTATATTGAATAAAAAATTAACCCATTTAGTTAATTTAACTAAAAGCTTTAAAATAACCGGCCAAACTTTATATTTAAAAAGATTTGTGATAAAAATGAGATTGATTTTAAGTAATTACATTAATCCCGTTTTGTTAAGATTATTATTAAGATTTACACAGGGGCGTTTCTAAAGTTGGTTAAAAGTATTAAAAAACGATAATATTAAGAACTATTTAAAGGATTTACGCAATTATAAATAAAGTTAAGTAAAGGTTATAGTACAAAGCTTAGGGTTAAGGAATATATTACGATGTTTTTTACTGTTGTAAAGAACCGCGCTAGCAGCTGGCACAAAACTATGTAATTAATGCTGCGCCAGACGGATTACTTCTTTTAGTAATTGATTGCCGACTTTAATAGCGAATTCCATGACCGTTTCGGCAATAAAAAGAAGAACGAGAAGTTTTCTAACGCCTAAAGAGGTAGGGCAAGGGTAATAATAATAATAAAGATAATAAGCTCGAATAAAATAAGAATAAAACCCCTTTTTATTTTAATTATAGTAAATATAGATATTTGGCGAAGGATTGCTTGAAAATATAACGAGAAAAGAACGGTGAAGAAAAGTAAGGTAAAAAGGGTTAACATTAAAAACGTAATAACAACAATAACAATCGAAATAATAGCTCTCGTAATAGCTAAGAAAATGATTAAAGCGAAAAGTAATCTATGTTTAAGAGCTTAAAAAGTATATATCGTTCTAATAAAGGAACTTTTAATGGGTAAGTCAATAATTAGCAGCTTTAAAACTTAATATAGTAATCTACTAAAATAATATAAAAGTTAATTATAAGGTCTTTAATAACTAAATGTCTTATATTAACTGTCGGAACGTAACTATAATAATTAAATGCGTTAAAGCTTTAACAGTCGAATGTGCTAAAGTTATAGTAGTTAAATACGTTAAAATTTTAATAAATAAGACCTTTAAAGTAATTATTATAAAAACGATAGGCTTTATTACGTCTATTTATTCATGAGTAATAGTAAAGACAGACTGCTTTAAAATATAAGAACAAACGTTAATATTACGAATAATGTTAAAATTTTCAATTTCTTTTCTCGGATATTAAGTTTAAAGAAATTTATATTACAACGGAAGGTAGGTAAATGCTTATTATCTTTGTTAGAATAATAAAATGTGAGTTAAAAGCTTTCCAGAAAGGAAATAACGAGATCTTAGTAAAATATACATTACATATTAATAATTTGTCTTTAAAAGCATTTTTTTTTAAAAGTATATTATAAAAAGAAAGAATAGTTAAATAAAAATATATTAATAAACGTCAATATAATTTACTGAATAACCATTAATGTATCTCGGAAAAGGTTTTTTATAGCTTTATAAAAAGTCGGAGCTTATTATTAAAGCCCCGAAGTTTACGAATAATACAACTTGGTAATAAAGATATGGGCTGGAAAAGATCTACGGTAAGGAAAATGGCGATAACTTAAAGCGAATACTTCTAAACGTTGTTAAGGACGGGAAGAGTTTTATAACAGCCGAAATTCTTAATAAACTTTTATTTATTACTGCCGTTATTAATACTTTAGTATTAAATGATTAATTTAAATTATTAAAAGCTTTACGAAGATCGCTGTACACCTTGGAAATATTAAATAATTTTCTTATCAAATATATAATAAAGGTAAAATACGGCAAATACTGTATATAAACTCTTAAAAATGAAAGTTATACGTAAGAAAGAGTCTTTAGTATAATATATAATTCGTTTAGCTTTTTAATATTAAAACTAAGCTTTTTACGATTTTTTTAAAAAACCTATATTTCGCATTATAAAGAATACTATCTATTGAAAACGAAATATAAGGTTTAGAAAAAACTTATATGCACATATTATACGAATAACTAAACGTTTAAAAACGATTTTATTCGATATAAAAGGCCGAAAGAAAAGAGTGCAAACTTTACGTATAAATAACAGCAGGGAATTCGATATGATAATTATTAAGAACTTCTACGTTATAAAGAGGATTAATTTGATATTCTTTTGGCTTTATGAGTAAGATTAAAACAAGGTTACTAAAAAAATATTTAGTTTTTAGAAGATATGGTGCGTATAACTGTCGCGTAAATGAGAATCCTTAAATATTTTTAAGATTTCGTTATAAAGGTTATAACGTATACGATTAATAGGAATAAGTAATAAATTGGAACAAGATAACTTAGTTCTGATCAGTGTATAATTAAAGAGAGTGTCACGATAAACCCACGGTTCAAACAGAGCAAAGATAACGTAAGATAATATTATAATGTTGAACCTATGTTTAAAGTGATCATAAGTATCTGGTTTCTAAGGTTACGCCTAGGGGAAAAAAAAAACTTCTAGAAATATATAACCGGTAATGATTAATTAATTGCAAAGCTATATACTCGGCTTTATATCTTACACTATTTTAAGCTTCCTTTTTTAAAATAAAATCGTCTTCGATTTATTTAAAAAAAAAAGTGAACTGTTAAAGTAAAACTCTTATGCATTATCAACTAACTAGGAGCTATCTTAAGATGGAGAACCGTTTTACTTATCTAGTCTAATATCATAACGTCTTAAGGACGTACTAAATCGTTTAAAAAAGGAATTTTTTAGTTAAGAAAGAAAATGCATATGGTCTGCCCCGTACTGAAAATAAAATAAAACGATTACGTATTAGATCAAATTTATTACTTATTTTTTAGCCCGTCTTCTCCTTATAAGTCGCTATAATGCCGTTTTCTAGTTCGCAGGAAAAGTAGCTTAGGTAAAAAAGGTTGTTTAGGTAGAAAAGGTTGCTTAGGTAGGAGACGGAAAGGCTTTAACCGACGAAGATTCCTTTTTAAAGCTTATTCGCTTTATTTTTAGCTTTTTATTTACGGAAAGCGAGGCGGAGGAAAACGTTATAGCTGCTAGTAAAGAAGTCTAGATTGCCTTAACGATTGGAAAAGGGGTTACTTTTAAAGCAGAAAATAATATTTATACGTAAGATAAGGTAACGTGCCACACAAGCTCTCCGGATGTACAAGTACTCCGGATGGTTTTTGACACCTCGCAATAACTAATTTAAATAACTTAACCACAATACATTTAATTAATCAATATCAAACGTATTCTCTGTCGTAAACCGTATTTATAGCTTTAGAATAAGTGTACGCATTATACCAAAGCTTGTTGCGGACGTATGTTGCTATTCCTTTTTCCCAGCCGTTTTATGACCGATTACCTTTTAACGCGTTTAAACTAATATTACCCCCATTTCGAAAGTACTAAAGCCGACCGACAAGAAAACGATTACCGTCCAAATTCCCAACTAATATGCACGAGCGTTTTTTGTCCGGCTTTAATACGTAAAAGATATTTGCAAAATACGTCGTATTAAAAGGCTATAGGACGTTGTAAAGTTATGGAGCAAGGCTGTAAGGCTTGTTATGGAGTACGTTCCGAGGCGCGTCGTAAGGCGTATTGCAATATTACAGAACTTGTCGAAGTAATAATTTGATTCTATGCATTTAAAATTATTAAAACGAATATTTCCAACAAAGAAAAACATTTATTACACGAGATAAACAAATTTTCTGGGTTGACACAACATATAGGAATAAAAATTTTTTGCTAATAACTGCTAAAATTAATTATTGCGAGTAAGTTAAAAAACAGGAATAACGATATAACGTCTGTAAGAACCCTTAATATAATACGTATATTTATTTTAAAGCTATAAATACGGTTTACTATAAAAAATACGTTTAATTTTAATTAGATATATTATGGCTTAGGGTTTTGGATTAATTATTACGAGGTGCTAAAAACTATCCGGAGTGCTTGTGCATCCGGAGAGCTTATGTGGCACGTTATTTATTTTATTATTAATAACTGCTGTAATCTGTTACTTTATAAAGGTTAAGATCTTATTTTTTAAGTTCGTAACGTAATAATTATTTAATAAATATTAACCGCGCCCGTAAATTCTTTTCTTATGTTTTTAAAATTGTGCGACTTTAAAAGGTTTTAAAAATAGTACTCGACGATTGTATTACTATCTCGGCCTTTACTTATGCTCGTAATTAATATATTAACTTATACTTTTACGATAACGAAATTATTTATAAAACGATGGCAATTTTTAGTTAAAGTTTTACCACCCGTTTTATAAGATTAAGAAAAAGCTTCCGTAATGTTATTTATCGTATTAATAATACGGATAAACTTTAAATTTATTTTTTTAAAAATAAATTCAGCAGAAATACTCGAGAACGTAATAAAAATAGCCTAATATTTTTAAACGTTTTCTGAAAAAAGTTATTAAAATAAGGATATAACGTTTCCTTTATAAAGTTTTCGTTCGGCTAACGTTTTTATTAACTAAGATACGTATTAAACCGTTTTTATATATTTTCGTCAAGGTAATTATAATCGATTAAACCTTTTTCGTTTTTATAATAAAACAGGCGCATTATTTAAGGTACCTTTTTGAAAGGTATATCGGAATATTTAACGCTTACTAGCGCTATTAGGTTCTTAATAAAACACTTTTTTATTTCTCTATGTATTAAGAATCTTATCTTTTTGATAATTTTTATAACTTTAATAAGTTCGAAGTTCTTATTTTTAGCTTTTTCGTAATCGTCATGTATTCGTTTAGTATTGCTTTGTTTAAAACTACTTTTTTTATCTTTTTTATTATCTTTTAAAGGTCGAGTTTAACGTTATAAGGTTCTCTTCCAGCGAGCTTATCCTTTTCTTCTGGTGCCGTTAAAAAATGAAAGGCTCTAACCGCTTTCGCTTTAATTATATTTCTTTATTTTTAACGTTTTTTCTACTAAAAGCGAAATAATTAAAAGTTAATTTTTTGGGGTAGGGTTGTTTTTATCATTAATATTTTCGATTGTGGGTATGCTATATCTTAGGGATATAATAAATCTTAGGGTCGACGTGTAAGAAAACAAAACCGTTCATCTTTAGATAATATTTATATTAAATAATAACGTTTCGAAACTGTAAGCTTTTAAATCTTTATAAATACAAATTACTTTCAGTATTTCTATTTAGTTACCTAGTAAATTTATTAACGAAACGTACGGAAAGTAATTATATTTTAACATTTTTGCGAAATTACATATAAAAAAGTATATACGATTTGGTATAATACGATCTCAGACGAATACCGAAAAGGTTATATATCGAATAAGATATTAATTATGCGATAAAGTTAAATTATAAACGGGGCGGATATACCGCGAAAACCTTTTGCTAAAAATTTAAAGGGCTTTTAATAGTAAAGACAAAACCGTGATCGTCCTAACTTATAAATTTATTTAGTTCTTACTTAGTCATTACGAAAGTTTCGCCACGATATTATTATTACGGAGCTTTTAAAAAATGTTTCTAAACATAATAATGTATAACATATCGTTTAAAAGCGTTTTATTATATTGATAAAACCTTAAAAAAGCTCCCGTAATCGAAAATTCGTTCCGTAATTTGAATTAGCGTTTGTTATTATTAACCATTATATTTTATAAGGGGCGTAAAAATACAATAAAATAAAATTATTTTCATTAAATTATACATTTAGTGTAACAGAAACCTTGAAAACCGATGAGATACGTATAAAGATAAAAGTTTAATGTTAAAAGAGTTTTCGAAAATCTAGGTACTAAGCAAAGTTCTAGAAAATATAAATCATAATAAAAAAATAAAAAAAGAGAAGTAAGTTAACGGCATTTGACCAAAAAATAAGAATTATTTAATTCAGACAGTTTTTTTATGGTAGGTTTTGTATAAAAAATCACGTAAGATACATTTTCCGTTAAAGATCATTAAAAAATAATTCGTTTAACGTTTTATACGGTAATAAATGACCTTTTTTTACCTGAAAATAATCTTCGCTAATTTTTAATCATAAGGCATTTTGTAACAAGTTTAAAATGTTTTGACGAAATTTCCAAATAAAAAGCTTATAAATGTAGGTATATTTTTTAACGAAAGTTATTACATTTTTTGTAAAAAGTTGGCGAAGATACTATTAGTTATACTTTGTATTATAATCTTTTTATCGTAGGAAATATTTTAAGACTAGTCGGTTTTAGGTATAAAAAACCTTATAAGATCCTAAATTTTTAATTTCCAAAGATACGTATTCGTTATCATGGTCTTTTACGTAAATACCTTTTTTTAAGTTTTTAAAATTATAGATATTTCCTCGGTAAAGCGGGAATAAATATACGATGAAAATTTCTAAACTAATGTACTAATACAGTGGAAAGTTTAATATATAAATTAAATCGCTTACTTTTTTTATTACCATAAAAGCGCTGGGTTTTCACGGAAATTATTTTTCAAATAGCTTACTCGGTAAATAATTTTTTTTTTTAAAAAGAAAAACTCTGTTATTGTTTACGGCGAATTAAAACGAATTATATTTTAAATCGTATTTAATCTTTAAGTTGTTACCGTACAATCGATCGTAACTTTTATTTTCTGCGTTAATATAAAAGAGGCATTATTATAAAGTTATAAAATATCTTAACTACTTCAAACATGTTTAATATAAATTTAAGTTAATATCCAAAAATCAATTCCTTTAACGTATAAGAAGCTTTATATTAATTAAACCGTATGAAGGAACTTTTTAAAAATCAGATATAAACTTTACATCTTAATTTAAAATCACTCTATTAAATATTTTCCAATGCGCAAAAAGAAATAGTCTTAAAAGGATAACCGCTTAATCCTTCGTTCTAGATATAACGTAAATCAATACTAAGGAAACAAAATACCCGAATTTATAAATTATCGTTAATAATAAATTAATTTGGTTAAGTCCTAAAATATGCCAGAACTTTCCGTTTATAGAGATCATTAAAAAAACCCACGACAAGGTCCTATATTAATATATAAAACGGAATACGGGGATTATTTAGTATTACTAACTTTCCTACTAATAATAACCGAAATATATTATTTATACGACAAGCAGGATAATATTCCAAATATTTAACGAATTTTTTAAAAAGTATAAAAAAAATACACAACGTTTTAAATTATATATTATTCGCTTAAAACCGAAATAATGCTTTTAATCTTAAAGGATATTAAAAACTTCGTCGGTATAAAAAACCGTATATATAATCGGGTTTTTTTCATATCGATATTATAAAGTAAGTTATTTTTTAAACGTGTCAAAAATACTTATTAAAAGCATATTAAGCTTGAAAAGTTACGATAGCTATATTTCGATCTTGTATATAGCCGTATCGTAATTACAGCTAAGAAAGAAATTAAATTAACTTTTTTATAAATTTAAAAAAAGTTCTCGATTTCTTAAATTTTAATACTTTCACTGGTAAATATTTTGATATTAAAAATACCTTTTAATACTCAAGTTTTATTTCGTGAAATATTAATGTAATTTATATCGAAATAAACATTAATTAATTTTAAGTTGTTTTAAATATTGATTGTAAACGATAATAAGTATCTTTACCAAATTTATTATATTAGCCTTCATAATTGAAAAGTTAAATGATTATCGCATGATAAATTTCCTTTATTATAGACGCTTCGGTATCGTTTTTGCGATTTATATTTTAAAGGCTTTATTAGGTAAATTCGTAAAAATAACAGGTTATTTTTTTAGTATTATTAAGTTATATTATAAACGGAACATACCTATCGTCTCTCAAATATGCACTGGCAATAACGATAGGTAAATATTTCGATTATGCGCTTTATTATTATTTTATCCTATTTTAATATGCACTTTCCTCCTTGGCTAGAGGCTCTTTCTCCAGACGTCTTGGTACGTCTTTAAGACGTTATGGACTTGAAACAGATAAATAAGACAGTTTTCCGTTTTAAGATAGTTGGTAATTAATTAAATAAGATATTAAGGATTTGTTCTAATAATTAATAGCATTTTCGTAATGCTAAAATCTTTTAATATTTATATCTTTTTATATTTTTAAAATTAAAATAACCCATAGGCAGTTTTAAAATATTAAAAACGTTTTATTCGGTACCGTAAAAATATTAATTATCGAAAACCAAATTTTTGGCTTAATTTGTATTATTCGGTATTTATAATACGATAAGCCGAAACCTTTTTATAATAATTTCCGATTATATTTTAAGCTTTTAATTTTCATTTTATCGTTTTATTAATTTTTGTTTTATCCGATTTTTATCTTTATAATTCATGATTATTAATATTAAGTTCGAAATATTTTAGCCAACTTATATTTTTTTGAATTATTTAAAAATAAAGTTAAGAAATTAGTATTAAAGATAAAACTTTTCATTTACGTACTTTTCGGTAACTTAAATCCGTAATTACGATAGAAATATGTTTATCCGTATCCGGACGTTTATTACCTTATTTAATCCTAAAGCTAAAATTTAATATATAAAATAATACGTTAAGCGGTTAAAATTAATAAACATCGAATTAAAAAATTGCCTTAATTCGTAAATAATAAATGCCGTTAAAGAAAAATAAGTTATATAAAAAGTAAAGGCTTATACTTTAAACCGTTACGGAAACGTTACGGTTATTTTTAACCAGGATAACGTTTCGTATACGCTAAAGAATAAAAATAATTTTAACCCGTTTCGACATTAATCCTAACTTTTACGGCCAAATAAAAATCCGGAAAATACCCTTTTATTTTAATTTTAACGAAAGTTACTAAATGCTAGTATAAAAATGTCGGCCATTTTTTAAATTATCGAAAACGTAAACGTTAAATGATAATTTACGTTATTAAAATCTCCGCTTAAAAATTAAAAAGTTTAAATTTATTCCTTTATTTTTATTTTTAAAAACGATAAATCGAAAGCTAATTTATTCCTGGTAAGGTTTCCGGAATCGAAAAAACCTCTATTTATTCTTTTATAACATATCCCGATTTTACCGTCTAAATAAATTCTATCCTAAATTTCTTTTTTAATCCCTTTTAAACTAACCTTTAACCCCAAAATTACAATAAAAACGTTTCCCTTTTTAATTTCCGAGAGTCTTTCATTTTTTTAATAATAGTTAATAATAATAACCTCGGTTTATATAAAAACCGTATTACGAAAATAACGATAACCGTTATAACCGTTTTAAAAATGGTTGAATTTATATTATTATTAATAAAAATTTCGGAATAATTAATTAACGCTTTCGCCGAAAGTTAAATGCATTAAAAAAGTACATACGGATAAATCATTAAATTCGTTACATTTTTTTATCCCCATTTTTTTAAAAAATTTTATAATGATGGTAATTCCATAGTTATTAGTTAAAACGTATACTGGCGTAATATACATCTTTTTACGGACTTAATACGTAATGCTGTAAAAATTAAAATAAAATTCTTTTTAAAAAAGAACTTCATATAATTATTTCGTAATAACGTATAAATTTAGTTTGTAGCATAATTCGATAATACAAACCGAACTATTATATAAGATAATTTCGAATATGTATTGGTTAAAGTCGTTATTCGTTTTTAGCCGCACATTTTAAATACCATAAAGATTTTAAATACGTTAAGATATAATAAGATAATAATTTAGCAAAAAAAAAACCGTACTTGATGGCCTTAATCCATATATGCAAAATAACCGGTTATAAGACATTTTTAATAATATATAACCCACATTTAAAATATAATAAACGCCCCGTTAAACATTTAAATTACTAAATTAATTACCGATATTATAATTAATAATTTTATTACGTATTTTTAAGAAAAGGCGACTACTTATAAGGAATAACTTTTATAATCCGGTAACATATTTTTACTTTTAGTTAATTTTAATTTTACGCTTTATTTTAGTAATAACCAGTTACAGCTTAAAATTATTAACGCTCCGGCTATTTAAGCCTTTAAGTTATTAACTTAAGTAATATATACCCTTAACAACGAAAATAAAAACGGGTTTTAAGGTAGTAGTTACGGCGGAAAAGGTAATTACCGCGGTTCTCGCAGAGGCGGCTTTGATAAATATCGTAAAAGCAGCTACCGTCGCCGTAGCCGCCTTAGTTACTAATATAACGGAAGATAATTTAGCGCAAATCGCCCTTTCGAAAATAAGCGTAAGGAAAATACCGTAA
This sequence comes from Monosporascus ibericus, assembly GCA_004154915.1. Classification (NCBI taxonomy): domain Eukaryota; kingdom Fungi; phylum Ascomycota; class Sordariomycetes; order Xylariales; genus Monosporascus; species Monosporascus ibericus. The sequence goes on along the minus strand of QJNU01001560.1, from coordinate 18,253 downwards.
CGTATAAAGGTAAATAAAAGGGCCCCTTTTAAAGAGAATAATTAGGAAGTTATAAAGAATACGGTTATAGCTACCGCAAACCTTAACGTCCTTAACGTAAAACTTGGAAAAAATAAACTAAATTATGTAAAAATAAAGACGGTTATGTTAGGATTAACGATAAGGTTTACTGTAACGGTAATAACGAAAAGATTATACAATAAAAATATAAAAATAAAAATAAATGGTTATATTTTAATAAATAGATTCGTAAAAATATATATATATATAATTGGTACTTCGCACAAAACGTTGCTTACCGCAGCAATATAATTAATTTTTATTACGATAATATTTTAAAAAAAAAAATAAACAAGATAAAATAATAATTAACTGCATAACCGAAATAATTACTTATTGCCATTACGCGTACAAATTTAAGGAAAGATCGGGATTTTTATTTACAATATTAGTTAATAATATTAAAAACAAACTTTTATAATAAACGAAATTTATAATCCCATAATCCTTAAACTTTTTTATTATTAAAGTTTATTAAATAAAAAATTTAAATATATCTATTTTTACTTATAAATAATATTCGAAAATAACTTAAAATTAATTAACGTTTATTTCGATATAAGTTAGAATAATATGCTAATATGTAAAAGCTAATTATAAAAGTTTACCCTTAATATAAAAATATTTAGCGGCTAGAGTATTAAGGTTAAAAAAGTTAAAAACTTTTTCGAATTTAAGGAAAAGGTACTCTTTATTTTCAAAATTCCTAATTTTATTTACGGTATACTTAAAACGGCCATATTCGAAATTAAAATATGACTAACGTAATTTTTCTAACCTAATATATTTTTAAGCACCGAATTCCTTGTTAATTATAGCGTTATTATAAGTTACCCGAGTAAAAGGGTAATAATTACATTTTATAAAAATATTTAGGTTCTTATAAAGATTATATAAAAACTAAACCTTATTAAGAAACAAATTTTAACTATTATAAATACACTTATTCTACATTATTCGATGGTAGTTATAATAATATTTTATACCGATTTTCCCGAATTAAATAATTAAAGCTCGGAAAAAGATTACGCCTTTATCGCGGAATACGAAGGCGTAATTAATACCATCACCTTTATTAAGGCGATCCCTTTTCTAAACCATACCTTTAAGCTTATACGATTAAAAAAAGGCTAAGGTTTGGCAGGATTAAAGATAACGACGAAAAAAGGTATTTTTTGTATAAATAGCTATTACTTAAATATACGAAAAACCGGTAAAACGGATCATAAAATTATATTATTTTAGCTTTTTTAAACGTTTAACAGAACAAACGATGTAATATACGTTATATACTTTGTAAAGGCGACCATAAACGACGTATAAAATACGGTACGCGGTAATAAAGTAAAGTTCGGGAAAACGCCGCCGTTACATGGAATAAACCGTCCGGACGACGTACCGGAAATAATTACTTTAAATAAAACGCATATATAAAATGCCGAACCGACTTCAGCTTAACGTTTTAAAAAGGTTTTAAAAACGAAAAATGTTTAACGAATAAAAGATATCGTATAAATGCCGGAAAAGAAAAAGATATACGTCTATTTTGTTAAAAAATAATAAACCAGATTAAATTATTACCTTTTTATGCTTTGGGAATTTAAACCCGAAAATTTCTTAACGAAAGATTTAACGGTATATACGATCTTAACAAGTTATACTAAATAAAATAACTTATTTTTTTCCGCTAACGTAGCGGACAAGTACTCGGGATGGTTTTTGGCATTCCGTAACAACAAATTCAAATAACATAACCATAACATATTAAATCAATTCAAATTAATCGGATTCTTTTCCGCTAGACGTATCTATAATTTCTTCACAAGTACGCGCATTATGTCCAGGCTTGCCGTAGACGCCACACTTCCGTTCCTTCGTCTCAACCCTTTTGCGACGACTACCTTCATTCGCTATTGGCTGTATTTTTTTACCACCCCTTTCTTTTTCGGCCAGGAAAGCTTGTCCTTTTTATATAGTAAATATTTTTCCTTTTTGAAAACGTTTGTTTTTAATTTTGTAACGTTTGTTAAAAACGTAGTTAGTTTCGCGCAATTAGGTAACCTTTTGTTCCAGGAAAGTAACTTTATGCCAAAGTATTAGGTAACTTTTGGCTAACAAATTAACCGATTTAACGATTCTTGTCGGCGAGCTACCCTAATAATTTCTAATTTTTTTTTGCAAATAACGTCCTTATCTTGTTGCTTTACGGATATTTATAAGGGTTTTCGCAAAAGGCGAAAAACTAGAATTAGCGGAGGTAAGCGGCGAAACGGTTAGTATATATATAACTGGAGGAATTTCTAAATCGGATAAAACGTTATTAGGATCGAATAAAACAAATCCGGCTTTTGCAAATCCGGATTTAATGTTATCGGACGTTATGGCAATTTTAAACGCGTCGTAAAAGCCAACAAGGAAATCTTTTTTCGTAATATAAGTATGGTAACGTCGCATTAAATTTTCGATATATAACGAATAAGCGCGCTTTAAAACAAAAAAGCAGGATACGTCGAAAGGTTAAAGCCGATAGGAGGAATACGCGGGCATATAAAGAATAATAATGCCGTTATTCGCGCAGTATTTTTCGAATTTAATTAAATGGTAACTTTCGTAGCCGTCGAGGATAAAAAGACGTTTGGTTCTTTTCGTACGCGTTCGTATATATTTATCAAAATGCTAAATCCATTTTAAACCTAATACGTTTGTTGTCTAGCTATTATAGCTTATACCGAACTTTTAATCGGGTAATAAGTATTATTTTCGATACCAGGAACCAAAATGGTTTTTTTTTTTGATAAAATAATAAATAAACGTATAACCTAACTTTACGAATTAATAATTTATATAACTATTACTTATTCCCGATTACCTTATTAAGTTTATCTAAATTTTTTACGTTTTTTAGTACTGGTAATTACTATACCTAATGTTATAAAAAACCCTATTAAAAAGCCGGTTTCGTCGAAGTTATAAATATCCTTTTTTGCGATGCCGTACTTTGTTATTATAACCCGAATAAGCTCAAATTATTTAAGAAATATCTTTAGATCTTCGCATAATACCTTTTAATAATCGATTTTTCGATTTAAACGCGTTTTAAGTTTTGTTTGGCGTTTAATAAAGTTGGACGCTTATTTGATTCCAACGCAAGTTACGGCGCGCTGGGCAAATAATAGATTTGCCATATCTTCAACGTACTAAAGCCGGACAGGAAACGCTCGCGTATCTAGGTCGAGGATACGGTCGACAATCGATTTCTCTTCGGTCGGCGTCAAATTTCGTAATTTGGATATATGGTCGCTTTGGGAAGGTCTACCGGTATATCGTTAATATAATATAAAATAGGCAACTTCATATATAAAACTAAATGTCGCATAATTAAGTTTCGGGTCTCGTTTCTTAGCTTAAATAGCTAGGTTCATTCTCGCTTCTTTTGTAAGCCGTGCCATGTTGTTGGTATTAAGAAATAGACAATTAAAGTTAGGTGGTTAGAATGTGTCAGAAACTATCCCGAGTACTTGTCCATCCCGAGTACTTATCCGTTACGTTACTTAATTTTCGTAATTTAAAAATTTATAAACGGAACTCGTAAAAAGAAAACCGTTATCGATTTAAAAGCGTTAAATAAAATAATTATACCCGACGCGTATTTTTTAATTAATTTAAACCCTTATCCTTTAAATAATAAAAATTTATAAATATATTGCCATTTTATATTATTCTTAATTTTTATTAACTTTCTCTCTATAAAAAGCATGAAAATAAGATAATTGTCGTATTATTTAAAGGCCTTAAAGTGTTAAACGTAACTTTTATAAAATTCCGATATAATTTTGCTTATAACCAGTTTCGCCGCCCCCTATATAAACGATATAGTTATTTTTAATAAAACGGTAAACGATTATATCCAATACGTAAAAACGCTTTTGGCGATATTTAAAAATAAAAGCCTAACTTTTTTAACTTTAAAATCCTTGGTCGGTTATATATTCGTAAAGCTTTTAAGATTTAATGTAAACGAAAAATACGTAAAAATACGACAATTCTCCCAAAATCCGTTAATACAAGGAAACGATAAACTTTTAAAAAGAGCTTTCGTGCTAACCGATATAAAAAGAAAAGTTTCGCCATATTACAAAACCAAGTAATTTAAACCTGCCACCTTATATATTTAAATTACGAAATAATTACCTTTATTAAAATAAACGCTTTTTACGTTTGCGGATTTAAAGTAATAATTTTCCATTATCCGAAATAAAACGACCAACGAATATACGTAAACTTAATCCAATTAATTAATTATATTCCTTTTTAAGGTGCTAACTAAGGTTAAGATACGTTATACCATTACCAAATTCGAGGTCGCATATTTTATATAAACCGTACGTAATCTTAAAATCTGAATTTAATTTTATATCCGGCTAATAATTATCCTAATGGATTACAAGGCTATAAAAAGTATCATTAATCAAATAAGTTTACGTTCCATCGACTTTATTAAAATAAATATTAAACTTATAATAGCATTTACGTATTTTTCCCAGTTTTATTTTAACGTTCGTTATATTTCGGGTAACATTAATTTCGTACTTAACGCCTTATCGCGCTTACTTATAAAGGCAAACTTTATAAATACTAAAAAGGTTTAAGATTTTAAAAAGTTTACTTTCGACGACATAACTAAGAACTTCGGTAATACTGCCGAAACGGAAATAATAATAAGCGATGCATTTAAAACCTACTTCGTCGAAAGTTATATAACGGATAAGAAATGATTTAAAATTATTGCAAAATTCTAAGAAAAAAAGAAGAAAAAAAGATAACCGGTTTATTAAGCATTTCCGATACGTTTTAAAAGATAATTTACTTTATAACCAAGAAAACGGCTATATATACCGTTTTTTATAGCGACGAAATCTTCGATATCGTTTAGGATAAAAAGTACCATTTCGGTTTTAAGCAAATAACGAACGATTTAAAACTTTTTATAATCCCTTATTTTTAAAAAAGGTTTATTAAATATATTACATATTATCCCGCTTATCGCATAAATAACATATCTTAATTATTATTATTAAAAAAGGGCTAATGCTAATAAATAATCCGCTTATCCGGTTTTATATATTAGCATAAAACTTTATTAATAATGTTTTGAAGATTTCCGTAAACGGAAAATTATAACATATCTTAGGATTTAACGAATGTAATTCGTTATTAACGGTAACATATAAATTCTCGAAAAAGTCTTTGTTAATATTAGGCTACGTTATGTATAAGGCGACAAACTGGGCGGTTATTTTCTTAAGATTGTTCCCTTTTAAGGACTAGGAAATACTTAACAAAGTAATCTTAAATCGAAATCCGAAATTTATGTCCGATTTTTATTAAGCCCTTTTTATACGGCTTGGTATAAAGTTAACTATTTTTTTAAGCTATTATCTTTAAACGAACGGATAAAACGAAAAAAAATATTAAAACGTAAAAATAGCTCTAAAATATTATATTACCGCTTTTAATATCTTATAAGTAAATATTCTACCGACTTTCCAATATAACTCTAACTAAGTTATCTTTATGGTTATAAACCATAACCTAAATAAACTGGTTTTTAGATTTAAACTTAAATCTGTATTTAACGTTTTAAAAATATTTAAAATATGTTACGATTTCGAAATAATACGTTTCCTTTATTAACGTAAAACAAAGGTTATAATTAATTTCGTAACAATAAACTTAAAAATTAAATACGATTCGAAATATAATCTGTTATAATTTGCCGTAAACGATAAAATGTTTTTTTATTGCCACAAAAGATACCACTTATTTAGAAAAGCTATTTCGGAAATTATTTCCGAAGAAAGCCGGCCTTTTTACGGTAGTAAAAAAAGTAAGCAACCTAATTGATAAACTAAATTTTCCGCGGTATTAATACGTCCATCGAATAAGTTTAATCGTATATTTATTTTCTAATTTACGGGGGAAAGATTTATATTTAAAAAAGGCCTTATTTAAAACGTATTTTTATAAAAGGTAATAACGATAAATACGTATCGTTCGAAATCTAAAAATTAATATTCCGTAAACTTTTTAGGTAAAAAACTAACCGGTTAAAATTTTTCGTATGATACAAAGATTATAATGCAAAATATAACGAATAATACCATTACGAACTTTTGATAAAAACGCGGTAAACTTCGTTAAGAAATATAACCGCGTTTATAAACTTTTTGCAAAAAAATTATCGTTAAAACGTTTTAAACTTACTGGAAAAAATATTTAACGTTTAAAAAAATAACGATTAGAAATTGGCGAACGTTATCCTTAAGGTAGAAAAGATAACTTATTACCGCGTAAATTACCAAACGAATCGTTTCTTAAAAAGTCTTAACGTAAAACTTACTTTATGTTAACTTTTAAAAAAATTTACCATAAAAAAGATTTCTTAAAATGATTCCTATTTTTTAATTAATACCGTCAACTTTTTAAACTTATTTCGCCTTTTCCGTATTATCTATACTTTCGAAAATTTTCCATATTTATTTTTAGACTTATTTTACCCTTTTTTTAAATTCATAAATATTCGATTAAATTTATAATTTTAATAAGATAATTGGTCCCGTAATTATATCGTTTACTATTAAATTTCGTTTATTTTTTAAGGTCGAAATATTAAATTTCAGAACATGCCAATTTTAGACGCCCGTTACAATTTATAATACCAAATAATAAAAAACGTTAATTTAAATATTTTAAAAAAAATTAATTATGGTAATACTTTCCAAATCTTTAACGAAAAAGACAAGATACTAGCGAATAACATATTATATATTATAACTTCAAAAAATATATTTATTAAGTTACGCAAAAATATTATCGTAACCAAGCCGTTTATAATAAATACTATTAAACGAAATCGAAGTAAAGGATCGAATAAAATCGTAAAGAAAAATAATTTTATCTTTATTTCCGTACTTATAAACTTATTAAAATTTTAGCAAATAATTCTTACGATTTATCCACCTCGCCCTTAATTTAACTTTTACCGAATTTTAAACGTGCTTTTTAATATCTAGTTGTATAAGTAATTTTTAAAAACGGTATTATATTAAGTAATTTACGTTATGTTATACGTAATTTTGCGAAAATATTATAAGTACTGGTATTTTTTAAAGGTATCTTTAATTAACCTAATATATCATAAACTAAAAATATTAAATGCTATTGTGTTTACGGTGATTCCAAATTATACGGATTTAGAACCTTGCGGTTAACGATCGAATATTACCTAAAACTAATTACTTTAATATATTTATTAATTAATTCGGCGAAACAACGTATTTTTTTAAAATCTGGCGGATTACGGTAAAAACGGAAGTAACTATAATATTTCGGCAAAAAAATAATACGATATAATTATTTCGTTTTTAATTCAAAAAAGAATAAAAACGGAAAAATACGGCTAAAGTAAAAATAATTAGGATATTCCGTTTCGTAATAACGTTCGTAAATAAAAACGAGGTTACCGTTAGAACCCCTTGCAAATTATTAGCCCCGATGGGCCCAAGCCTTAATCTTCTAAAAAATAATTCCGAAAAAGGTTAAAAAATATATATAAAACCGTAAAAGCTAAATACGAAAAAAAGGAATCCGAAAAGTTAAAATCAATTGATGTTATCGAACATACTTAACATATTAAGAAAATAAATATCCTTACGAATGTAAAAATAAAAAATAAATTATTAACACTCCGGTCGTACCGGTAAATATTAAGTATTACGATATACTTATTAAAAACGCCTTAAATAATACGTTTATTATTTCTTTTTAAAAAACGGAAAACGATTAATTAATTATAATTACCTGAACGAAAAAAAAGGTCGGTTTAATACGTATTTCGGTTAGCAAAAACGCTACCTAAACGAAAATCTTATAAAAAACGTTACATTCTTATTTTAATAATCTTTTTTTTTTTTTTAAAAAGGTACCGAATTCCTTATTACGTTTTCGAACGTCCTTATTAAATTTGCCAAAAAGCTAAATCGAAACTTTATCAGTGTTATTAATACGACCAATAATGTTACCGAAACCTTTTTAAAATTTTACGAAACATATCGTAAAAATTTAATTAAAAATTACGAACGATTTATAAATAATTTCGTAATCGTAAAATTAAGTTAATACGTTAATTATTGCTATACGTAAAGGCCGAAATATCGATAAAATAATTAAATATTATCTTTAAAGTTTTTAACGTCGGAAAATTTTAAAAACGTAATAGAAAAAGTTACGAATGCGGTTAATAGCCGCAAAATGGCTGTTACGTTATTTACGAACTTAGAAAACGAAATTTTAACCGTTATAAAGTAATATATTACGGTAGCTATTAAAGATATGGTAAAAATAATAGCTTCCTTTCCAGTTACTAAAGTAACTCATAATTTTCCATTAATTATTACAACGTTTGTTTTATTCCGTTTTTTAAAACTAAAAAACCGAAAAGAAAATTAAGCTTTAAAAAGGCCGAATCTTCGTTAGCTAAAAACCGTTCTATTTTTTATTTAAGTAACTTTTTTTACTTAAGCAACCTTTTTTGCTTAAGCTACTTTTCTTACGAATCAGGGAACGGCGTTACAGCGATTTATAAACAAAAAACGGGCTAAGAAATAAGTTTAATATAAAACGCGGACGTCTTATTTTTAAGTAAAGGGCAGATAATATGCACTTTCCTCCTTGGCTGGAGGTTCCTTTTCCAGACGTTGTGGTACGTTTTCAAGATGTTATGGATTTAAAACAGATAAATAAGACAGTTTTCCGTCTTGAAATAGTTGGTAGCTAGATAAATCTAACATCAAGGATTTGCTCTAACAGATTTACTTAAAAAGAATGTACTTTCATAAAAATATATATATATTACCGTCATAAATGACGGTTTAAGCGAAATACGAATTATTATCCTGTATTATAAATGTATCCATTAAAATATAACCGTTGACTTTTATCCTGCTGATTAATCTTTTCGTTATTACCCTTAAGGTGAACCTTATCGTTAATCGTAACGTAGCCGTTTTTATCTTTATATAACTTAATTCATTTTCTCTAGATTTTACGTTAGGAACCTTGAGATTTAGGGTAATTATAACCGCGTTTTTTGTAATTTCCTAATCACACCTTTTTAAAATGACCTCCTTATTTACTTTTATACGTTACGGTATTTTCAATATATTTACCTTTAAAAAATGGTTTACGTTAACGTATTTTCCGTTGTACTAATAGTTAAGGCGATCACGGCGATGGTAACCGCCTTTACGATATCTACCAATACCGTTTCCGCAAAAACCTCCATAATTACCTTTTTTACCGTAGTTACGGGCATAAAAATCATTTTTATCTTCGCTTTCGAAAATATATACTACCTAAATTAGTAAATTAACGGTTTAAGTAATCGGAATAATAATAATAATAAGGTATACGTGGTTATTAATAAAATAACAAATAACATGAGATTAATTAAAGGTAAAAATATATTATCGGATTATAAACTTTTCAAAAATATTCGCTTCTTTTTAAAATACGTAATAAAACTGTTAATTATGATACTAATAATTAGCTTAAGCCCTTATATCTTTAATAAAACGGTTATTATATTCCAAATATGGGTTATATATTTTAAAAACCTATTATAACGGGGTTATCTTATATGCATAAATGAAAATCATTACGTAAATACAAAACGCTACTTTTCGTTAAATTATTAAATTGTCGTATTTCGACGTGCTTAAAATCTCTACCGTATTTAAAACGTCAGGTTAAAAACAAATAATAATTTTAATTAACATATATGCGAAACTAATTCGCATAATAATTCGGGCTGCATCACAAAGTTGTGTTATAATTTATACGTTACCGTAAAATAATTATGCGAAATCTCTTTAAGATAATCTTTTTTGCTTTTAGTCTTTGTGACGTTACGTATTAAATCCGAAAGGAAATTTACATTGCGGTAGTATAGGTTTTATTTAATTATTACGGAAGCACCTTTACTATAAACTCTTAAAAATCGGGGAAAAAATAAAACTATTATCTTTTCCATCCGTATAAATCTCTTTTATATGTTTAGCTTTTGGTAAAAACGTTTACTGCCTCGAAAATCTTAATAATAATAATACGGATTAATTCAGTCTTTAAAATCGCTCTAACGGTTACTATTATCTCCGTAATACGGTCTTTATTTAAACCGGAAGTATTACTATTGTAAACTATTATTTAAAATAAGAAAGATGTTCGGAAATTAAGAGAGGAAATGTTTTTGTTTTAATATCGGAAAAGATTAGTCTTAAAGAAATTAAGAAAAAGATCGGCCGGTAAAATCGGAACACGTTATAAAGATAAAAAAGAATCGATCTTACTGGGAATAAGTCAACTTCCTATTTGCCGCATTTTAAGTTAAAAATAAAAGATAAAGTTTAGACTCTTTTATTTTTAAGCGAAAATTTTAATTATACGAATTATCGTTTAATATTCGCGTTTTCGATTGTTTAAAAAATAATCGTTATTCTTATGTCGGCATTTACTATTTTTTATCAAAATAAAGACAAAGGAATATTTTTCGAGTTTTTATGTAGCCGTAAAGGTTAAGATTAAAGGTAAAACGGACCGGAATTACTTCTGTTCGGTAGTATATATAAAGCGTTATTTTAGTTAAAAATAACCGTAACGTTTTCGTACTTATATAAAATATAGGCGTTTATTTTCCGCGTAACTTATTTTGCCTTAGTAATATTTATTACTTATAAATCGGGGTAACCTTAGTCTTTAATCTTAGGACCAAATAAAGTAACGAACGCCGGGATATGGATAAAGGTATTTCTGTCGTAATTACGGACCCAGGCTACCGAAAAATAGGTAATCAAAAAGTTTTATACTCTACAATAATTTTTCACCTTTTTTTCCGAATAATCCGAAAATATGGGCTGTAAACGATACTCCGAATTTAATACCAACAATAATAAGTTATACAAATAGGGATTAGGCGGGATAAAAGGGGGATAAAATAAGATTAAAAGCTTAATGTTGAATCGGGGATTATCCTAAAAACGTCCCGCCTTATCGTATCATAGGTACCTAATAATAGAAACCAGGCAAAAGAAATTATCTTCGATAATTAATATCTTTACGGCACTGAACAAACCGTTTTTAATGCTCCAAAATTACCGATAAGCTGCCTTGGTTTAAAAAAATGAAAAGATATGAGTATTAGGAGATTTCGGCATTACGAAAATACTACCAACTATTAAAATAAATCCCTTATGTATTATCAACTAACTAAAAGCTATCTTAAAACGGAGAACCGTTTTGTTTATTTAGTTTAATATCATAACATTTCAAGGACGTACTAAAATGTTTGGAAAAGGAGCCTTCCAGTTAAAGAGGAAAGTGCATATTGCGAACATATTTAACTTTTAACCTTATAAATCAAGTAATATATATAAAACATATTAATTAATTTAGTTATCATTTGCGCGGCTTGTCGTTATCTTCTTAAAATTCTAATTTTGTTTTCCACGTTTTGCTAATTTATTCCGTTATTTGGCTTTTTTGTTCTTCTAAGCTTTATCTTTTTTTGCCTTTTTAACGATCGAGTTTTTATACTCAAGCCAACCAGGTTAGCTTTACGGGAAATACGCTTTAGACTACTTTTTTATAATTTTATATATAATTTCTAATTATTTATACAGTATATTATATTTACTTTTTATTTTCATTGGTGCTTTTTAATTCTGATAGGTTAATTGTAATCTGTATTTCGGCTTAAATAATAACTTTTCAAAAACCGGCCGGGTTTAAGTGATATAAGAAATTAAAGAAGGAAATATAAATGCTCTCGAAGCTTAACGTAATTAATTAATAGGTATATAAAGTTAAGACGTAGAAGATTTGATGATTAATGTCGTAATTAACGGGTTATTATTTTTTGGGGGGTAGGTGATTTTATCGGTCGTGGTCGTTTATTTCCTATAAGGCGAGGTAATTAATTAGTTTTAGATCGTCGGCTTCTATTCTTATTTAAAGAAATAAGGATTTTTTACGTTATAATCCTATAAAAACCTTAATATCTTCGATTTTAAGCTTTAAATATAAGTAGCCTTTAATTTTATTGGTTATTTTAAACCCTATAATACCTTCACTTGAGCTAATTAGTGTTTTATGCGTTTTTTATAAGAGTTATAAGTAATAATATAAAATATATAGGTTATTTATAAACCGTAAGTATAATATTTAAATTAGGCAAATATCTTTACGATCGTTGTACGAATAAAGGGATTAGTAAGTTTTAAGGTTATTTAGGCCTTTTAGTATAATTATAATAATAATTAAGTACCTTTAAACGCAAAATAAGGGTTAAATATTAATATTCGACGCTGTAATTAAATATATAATGTATTAATTTAATAACCTTGCTAAGGATAAATCGGGCTTAACCGTTACAAATTATTTTACCAGCTTTAATACTAACGGCTAAAATGCTTTACACTATGCTTAAGGCGATTAGTTGTATCAAGATAATAATATATGAAAAACCTATGTAGGTACGGTTTATTAAGATTATAAGTATTTGCTATAAAGAAGTCATTACGGAATTGTTTTATTCTTTTTAATCTAATAAACGGATGGCGTAATATCCTTTCATACATATTTTTCGTTTTAGTTAAAAGGATGGATAAGGATAGCTCGATCAAAACGGACTTTTAAGGTAGCCTATTAAACCGGAGAGGAACTGGAACTCTTATTATGCATTTGCGAAATAGTTATGTCATTTTTTCTTTTATTAGTATATTGGCGATCTGGGCGAGTTTTCCGTGATCTAACGTATTTAACTTTTTAAAGTTCCTCTCATTAATTTGGTTAGTACGTTGTTTAGATGATAATATGGTAACTATGGATGGATTAATTGAGAAATTTTTCAATAATTGATAGCAATTTGTAGGTAGAATTAATTAAGTATAACGAGTGTTAATGTGTTAAGTTTTTGATCAGAAAAAAATGTGCGCTGGGGACTTGTGATAAAATTCCGTTCAATACTATATAGGAAGATGGCGTCGCCGTTACTTACTTCAATTAATTATTTGTAGCAATACTTCCTTTTTTTTTTATTATATCAAAATTCTTTTCCGACCCCATCTTCCAAAAGCCTTTTTTTACTATATATTTATCCATTTTAAAGTATTTTTTATTAATATTAATGTTATCAATTCCCGTTAATCGCTACATTTTTGCAGTATTTTAAGTTCTTAGAAAACCATAAATCTTAATAAATTGATTAAGTCAATAACGGAGTCGTTTATTAAAAAGTTACCCGGTTCAGGCAATAAGGAATCTAATAATGTCCAACCTGTTGTTCCCGAATTAATCAGAACCTCCGTAATTTCGATAAAATTTCGGTTATCCGCCGTACAAATTTAATAGTTTCGAATTCGTTATGATTTTCCAAAGTTTTAATTAAACGTATCAATAAGGCCTTGGCCGTTGATAGGGGTATTAAGCCTTTATATAACTCTAATAATATTCGCAAACCTTGAAATCCTATGTACCGTTAAACGCTTATTTATAACCTGGTTCCTGATTTTTAATACATATACTATAATGTTACGGCCTTTCAGGATTATCTAACCTTTGAAACTTTTATTCCCGATAATTTATTATTAAAGATACCGTACTTATTACGATTAAGTATTATGCCTTTAATGGAATGATTTATTTCAGGACCGGACTTATATATAGGTATTATTAATTAACAATTAGTTAGCCGCCGGTTAATATCTTCAGCTTTTTATATACCTATGAGTTCTCGATTTTGTACTATAATTCCGTTTTCAATTTTATTAATCCTAGCAAAACCTTAAATTAGTAATCGGTTAACCGGCTAAAATTTTAATTTAAGTACATTTTAATTTCTTAAGATCGAACTCGAAAATAAAAACGTAATAATTAAGGACTGGGATAAATATAGACGTGTTAAACGTATAATGACAAAGTACCTCAAGATATGGTATATATTATCTTTATTTCATACTTGTTGTAGAAAAATTGTATTAAGTAAATATAAATGTTCGGAATTATATTAATTAGGACTATCATAGCCTTATAAGAGGTTGATACCATAAATAGCGAATTATCGGAAAAAGCTTTTAGGCTGTAACTGATATTTCATTTATTATTATTATTATTATTATTAACGTCTCACACCACCTCGCGGTACATACCACCTCGCGGTACACTTTTTGGCACCTCGCAGGAACGAAATCAAATAAAGCAACCATAACGCCATAAATCAATTTAAACTAGTCGGATTCTTTTTCGCTAGAGGTATTTACAACTTTTTTATAAGTGCGCGCATTATGTCCGGGCTTGCCGTAAACGTTACACTTCCGTTTTTTCGTTTCAACCCTTTTGCGACGATTACCTTTAGCCGCTATTAGCTGGGATTTTTTACTACCCCTTTTTTTCTTAGCCAAAAGAACTTATCCTTTTTGTATAATAAGTGTTCCTTTTTCTTAAAAACGTTTATTTTTGGTTTTTCGGCGTTTGCTAAGAAAATAGTTCGTTTCGCGTAATTAGGCGGTTTTTTCCCAAAAAAGCGCAATTTTATGCAAAAGTAACAAGTTACTTTTAATTAAAAGATTAACCGATTTAACCATTTTTGTCGGCGAGCTGCCCTGGTGATTTCTGATTTTTTTTTGCAAGTAACGTCCTTACTTCGTTACTTTTTGGATATTTTTAAGGGTTTTCGCCGGGGGGGAAAGAATAAAATAGGCGGAAATAAGCGGTAAGACGGTCGGCGTAGGTATAGCTAAAGGAATTTTTAATTCGGAAAAGACGTTATTAAGATTAAATAAAACAAACCTAGCTTTTACGAATCTAGCTTTGATATTATCGGACGTTATGGTAGCTTTAAACGCGTCGTAAAAGCCGGCAAGGAAATTTTCTTTCGCGATATAAGTATAATAATATCGTATTAAATTTTTGATATAAAGCGAATAAACGCGCTTTAAAACGGAAAAATAGGATACGTTAAAAGGTTAAAACCGATAGGAAAAATAAAAAGGTATATAAAGAGTAATAATATCGTTATTTGCGTAGTATTTTTCGAATTTTATCAAATGGTGGCTTTCGTGGCCGTCGAGGATAAAAAAGCGTTTCGTTTTTTTTATACGCGTCCGAATATGTTTATCGAAATACTAAATCCATTTTAAACCTAATTCGTTCGTTATTTAGTTATTATAATTAATACCGACCTTTTAATCGGCTGATAATAAGTTATCGCGATATTAAAAACTAAAGTAAGTTTTTCCCGTTAAAATAATAAATAACGGTATAACCTAACTTTACGAATTAATAACCTATATAATTATAACCTATTCCCGATTACCTTATTACGCTTATCTAAATCTTTTACGTTTTTCGGTATTTATAATTACCATACCGCAAACTATCAAAAGTCTTATCAAAAAGCCCGTCTTGTCGAAGTTGTAAATATCCTCTTTTGTAATGCCGTATTTTGCGATTATAACCCGAACAAGCTTAAACCACTTACGAAATACTTCTGGATTTTCGCATAATACCTTTTAATAATCGATTTTTCGATTTAAACGCGTTTTAAGTTTGTTTTGCCGTCGTACAAATCTCGACGCCTAATTAACCTTAACGCGTTCCGCGATACGTTAAGCAAGCAACAAATTCGCCATATCTTCAACGTATTGAAGCCGGATAAAAAACGCTCGCGCATCTAGGTTAAGAATTCGATCGATAATTAATTTTTCTTCAGTCGGAGTTAGATTTCGCAAATTGGGAATAATATCGGTTCGGACGCGTCTGCCGTTAATTCGCGACCCTAAGGTAGTAAATGGGACGTCATAAATAGAACTAAGCTTTTTATAACTAAGTTTCGGGTTTTTCTTTTTAGCCTGAACGGCTAGGTTCATTCTCGCTTCTTTTGTAAATCGTTCCATATTATGGTTGTTAAGAAATAAGTAATTAAAGTTAGATAATTAGAACGTTGGAAAAAGTGTACCGCGAGGTGGTATGTACCGCGAGGTGGTATGTACCGCGAGGTGGTATGAGACGTTATTATTATTATTATTATTATTATTATTATTATTATTATTATTATTATTATTATTATTATTATTATTATTATTATTATTATTATTATTATTATTATTATTAACGTACCACACCAGCTCCCCGCTCACACCAGCTCGCCGCTCGTTTTTTAACACTTTACGACAACAAACTTAAATAAGTTAACCATAACACATCAAATTAATTAAAATTAATCGGATTTTTTATCGCTAAACGTCTTTATAACTTCCTGACAAGTGCGCGTATTATGTCCAGGCTTGCCGTAGACGCGACATCGCCGTTCCTTCGTCTTAACCCTTTTGCGACGACCACCTTTAACCGTTGTTGGCTGCATTTTTTCACCACCCCCTTCCTTTTCGGCCAAAAAAGCTTGTCCTTTTTGTAAAGTAAGTATCCCTCTTTTTTAAAAACGTTTGTTTTTGGTTTTCCGACGTTTGCTTAAAATATGGTTCGTTTTACGTAATTAGGCGGTTTTTTTTCGAAAAAAAGCAATTTCGTACAAAAGTAATAAGTTACTTTTCGTTAAAAAATTAACCGATTTTATTATTTTTGTCGGCGAGCTACCCTGATAATTTTTAATCCTTTTTTGTAAATAACGTCCTTACTTAATTATTTTATAAATATTTATAAAGGTTTTTACGGAAGGGGAAAAATTAAAACCGGCGGAGGTAAACGGCGAAACCGTCGGTATAGGTATAATCGGAAAAACTTTTAATTCGGAAAAAACGTTATTAAAATCAAATGGAATAAATCTAGCTTTTATAAATCCGGATTTAATATTATCGGACGTTATGGCAGTTTTAAATGCGTTATAAAAACCGGTAAGGAAATCTTTTTTCGCGATATAAGTATGATAACGTTATATTAAACCTTTGATATAAAGCAAATAAGCACGTTTTAAAATAGAAAAATAAGAAACGTCGAAAAGTTAAAACCGATAAAAGGAATACGCAAATATATAAAACGTAATAATGCCGTTATTTATATAATATTTTTCAAATTCGATTAAATAATAACTTTCGTAACCGTTAAGGATAAAAAAACGTTTAATTCCTTTCGTACGCGTTCGTATATATTTATTAAAATATTAAATTTATTTTAAACTTAATTCGTTTATTATTTAATTATTAAAATTAGTATTAACTTTTTAATCGGTTAATAATAAATTATTACGATATTAAAAATTAAGGTAAGTTTTTCCCGTTAAAATAATAAATAATAATATAACTTAACCTTACGAATTAATAACTTATATAATTATAACTTATTCCCGATTACCTTATTACGTTTATTTAAGTTTTTTACGTTTTTTAGTATTTATAATTACCATGCCCGATATTATAAAAAACCTTATTAAGAAGCCCGTTTTGTTAAAATTATAAATATCCTTTTTTGCGATACCGTATTTTGTGATTATAACCCGAACGAATTTAAATTATTTACGAAATACCTTTAAATTTTCGTATAATACTTTTTAATAATTAATTTTCCGATTTAAATACGTTTAAAGTTTTTTTTACCGTTTAATAAATTTCGACGCCTAATTAACCCCGACGCGTTTTATAACGCATTAAGCGAATAATAAATTCGCTATATTTTTAACATACTAAAGCCGGATAAGAAACGTTCGTGCATTTAGGTTAAGGATACGGTTAATAATCGCTTTTTTTTCGGTTAACGTTAATTTTCGTAAATTAAAGATAATGTCGGTTCGGGAAGTTATACCGTTATATCGGTTTTTTAAAATAAATTCGGAAACGTTATATATCGCATAAAAACGTTTATAACTAAGTTTCGGATTCCGATTTTTAGCCTAAACGGCTAGGTTTATTTTCGCTTTTTTTGTAAGCCGTTCCATGTTGTTGGTATTAAAAAATGAATGATTAAAGCTATATGGTTAAAATGGTAAAAAAACGAGCGGCGAGCTGGTGTGAGCGGGGAGCTGGTGTGGTACGTTATTATTATTATTATTATTATTATTATTATTATTATTATTATTATTATTATTATTATTATTATTATTATTATTATTATTATTATTATTATTATTATT